>PVJH01031761.1:0-23400 GCA_004026705.1 Nesogale talazaci
CCAGCAAATGTACACTACAGCCAGAAACATGGGGAATTCAGATAAATGATCCCTTCAGGACCAGTGGTGGGTGGAGTGATACCCGAAGGGTGGAGGGAGGGTGGAGTGGAAGGGGGGGACCAATTGCAGAGATTTACATATGACCTCTCTGGAGTACCAACAGCGGGTAAGTGGGTGAAGAGACACATCAAACAGAGTACAATATAGAAAAGTAATAACAATGTGTAAATTATTAAGGGTTCGTAGCAGAGGGGACAGGGGAGGGAGGAAAAGTATGGGGAGCTGGTGCTGGTGGCCTAAGTGGAGGGAGAATATTTTGTTGGTGATGGTGGCAACAGGTATGCAATGTGGTATGCATACAATTGATGTATATATGGATCGTGATAAAAGTTGTATGAGATCTGAAGAAAATGACTTATTAAAAGAAAAAAGAATAGAAGGTCTCCAACTAACTATGAAGGGAAAATAAAGAGAAAAAAAAGACCTGGGGAACAGGGGAGCAGGGCACTAGCACACCCAAGGGGAGAGTATTGTTTATATCTCCACAGAAGTGGGAGAGACCAGGTTTCAACTCGATGCGCCAAGACGTGAATACAACATACCGGCACATACAAGGGGACCAAAAGAGAGGTCTGTGGGATGGCCCCAATTCCAACTATGGGGGGATCACCCCACCCCCCTCAGAAGAATGTACTTCAGAGGACAGCGCTGCGGCTACAGCTTGGAGAGAGGGGTGTGCCTGATTAGAGCACAAGGGAGAAAGGAAAAGGGATGGAGAAAGAGGGGAGGACATCCTGGCCCCCCACGCCCTGAAGATGATATTATTGCTCAGAGCAGACAACATATAGAGAGGACCATAAGGCCGGCCCCACCACAAGACACTCTGTTCCTCACTGAACCATAGTGCTGCAGGGGGCAACACTGAAGACCCAGTGCAGGAATTGCGCACAATCTGAACCCATCACTCTGGGGCGAAGCACTAAGGGCATGCAACAGAGCAGCAAGTGGAGCAAAGTGATGGAGCCCCAGGAAATACCAAAAATAGACTTTGGAGACAGAGTGTGGCATTCCATCAAACTCGATTGAAGAACACTTGCAAAGGTCAGTAAACAGACCTTGAACTGTCTATTGACTTTTCCATGTTTGACAGTGACTTTCTTTGCTGTAGTTGTTGCTGTTTTGTTGGTATTGACTCCCTTTGTTGTTTTTTTAGTCTTTGCCTGGTTTTTGTGCTTATTAATGTATCTGCATGTCTATCTAGATAATATAGGTGGGATAAACAATTCAGAGATGAAAAGAATAGGACCAATGGTTCTGGGGGGATATGGGAGAAAGGGAGGTAGGAGAAAGGAAGTGGGAGGAGGAGAAAAACAACCCAGGGACAGGTGAACAGCAAGTGAACTAAAATCAATGGAGAGAAGGGTGTAGGATACCTAGTGGTATCCATCAAGGACAATGTAGCATCGAGGAATTACTAAACCCGAGTGAAAGTCAAACATGATGGACAAGAGGAAACTAAAAGGAAATAGAGGAAAGAACCAGGAGACAAAGGACATTTACAGAGACCTAAATACAGGTATGCACATATGTAAATATATATAATGAGGGTATAGAACTATATACTCATATCTATATATTAAGAATTAAGGTTGCAGATGAACATTGGGCCTCAACTCAAGCATTCCCTTAGCACTGTTCTAATAATTCAGCATTCTGTGATGCTTACCTTCCCGACATGATGGCTAAAGACAAAATGAGTACATAAGCAAATGTGGTGAAGAAAGCTGATGGTGCCCAGCTGTTACAAGATATAGCATCTGAAGTTAAAAAAACAGCCATCTCGCAGAGAAGCAACAAAGCCCACATAGAAGAATCACACCAGTCTATGGGATCACAAGATATTGATAGGATTAGGTATCAGGCATCAGAAGATCCAGAGCAAACAATCACATAAATGTAAATGAGGGTGGTCAGAGTGGAGACCCAAAGCCCATCTGTAAACAAGTGGACACCCCTTCACAGAGGGATCACATGGAAGAGATGAGCCAGTCAGGGTATGCACTGACGAAATGCACAACTTTAGTGCTTTGGCACTTCATTCCCCCCACTATCATGACCTCAATTCTACCATACAAATCAGATTAGAACAGAACATACACACTGCTACAGATAAGAGCCTGCAACACAGGGAATCCAATGGGGGGGGGGGGAGGGAACAAAGGACGAATCAAACCCAAGAATCAATTTATGAACCCCTCCCAGGGGGATGAAATGAACAACCAAAAAATGGGTGAGGGTGACAGAGGGCGATGTAAGATATGAAAGTAACAATCTATAACTTATCAAGGCTTCATGAGGGAGGGCAGGTGGAGGAGGGAGGGAGAAGAATGGGGGAAGCGAATGCTTTGATCGCGACGATGGCAGTACATGTTCAAATGTGCTTGATACAATGGATAAATGTATGGATTGTGATAAGAGATGTAAGAGCCCCCAATAAAATTATCTAGTAAAAAATAAATTCAAAAAAGACCTCATCGCCGCCCCCCTGCCCCCACCCCCTACGCCCCCAGAGCATGACTGATTTTGCACTGACCTTGTGCTCAGCAGTCCATCCTGTAAGCCACTAGCCACCAAGGCTCCTCCTCCTCTGTGCAGCCAGAGGAAAGTGGGCATGCCTGCCATTCCATTTGATCAGCACTCTAGCAAGAATGCCCAGGTCAGAGTGATTACAGGCTGCTAGGAAGTTGCATGTGAACCAAAGAACTGCTTTAAGGGATCAAAAGGTAAGCTCCATTGAGTTTCTCTCCAGCTGTGCCTCACCTGAAAAGAACCACCTGTCCAGAGCCATGGACTAGTTGACACCACCATGCAAAAGTCAGCCCTCCCACCAAGGTATGGAGCCACTCTCCAAGGCCATCCTGTCCTCAGAGTTCTCTTGGAATGGAGTGAGGTCTTTGTTGAAATTTTTTATCAGATCAGCCCCTTCCTCTGTCCAATCCAACATCCTTTATACTGCATTCCCACAAGTGTCAACTCAGGGGCACTACTCCATAAACTTCCTTCAGGCAAAGCTTTCTCAAAGTCTAACACAAGGGCCTTTAGATGATCAAATCTTCAGAATTCCAGAAACCCCCATCTGGACTTATTTCTTAACTTGCTTATACTTACAAAATGCTCTGAAAAGATACCTGTTTTACTTGAACAAAATCGTAGCCTCACCCATGGGCCTAAACTAAAGGAGTAACCGCCAAACCACTTGATGAACTAGTATGACTTAGGGAGGAGCAGGAAATCTATGGGCCTGACTCAGTGGCCTTTGGCACACCTATTCCTTTCCACCTGCCTTCCTTCTTTGTTCTACCCTTCAGGTCTGCAGTCCTGCATTAAACAGAGTTCATAGCACTATAGCCAAGGCTCCTCCCTATGGGAAGAGAAGATTATCCTAGTATCTTTTTTTGTTTATGAGATGTCTGCTGTTACTTTAAAAAGCAAGATCATTCATTGAGCCAGCCTCATGGAATTGGAGCCCAGTCTCAGAGAAAAATGTCGTACTTTAGAATAGATGTGGTGAGAAGTAACAGGCTTTTCCATGAGCTACTTCATGACTCTAAAGTGATCATGTTTCAAATCTCTTGAAGGTGCAAAGGGTTTCCTGTTGGGAAGTAACCTAAAAGTTGACCATTTAAAAGCTCTGGGTAGAAAAAAATAATAAAATAAAGCTCTGTGTAGGTGATCTGTTTCCACAAGATGCAGCCCTGAACTCCTCTCCAGCACTTCTACAGTACACCTGCTGTCACCACGAGGACTAACAATGAGAGGGCGAGAGAAGGTAGTAGAAGTAGTCCTACAATCACAGAATCCTGATGATGATATACGTCATTTTGGCAGAGAGAAATAAAGAAGAGATCAAGCCCCTAACCCTTCGGTTCCTCCTCTAGTGACAGACTTAAAACCACAAACAGAAGGAGTTTCTCTCTGGTCCAAATGACTTCTCACTTCTCAATGCCATTTACAAATTAAGACATTTTACCTCTAACATATTTCTTTTGTGTGTGTGTGGTGGAGTGAAATTTCTTTTCTTTTCTTTCTTTTTAATCATTTTATGAGGGGCTCTTACAACTCTTGTTACAATCCATACATCAATTGTGTCCAACATATTCGAATATAGAGCCCATCGTTCTTTTTTAGACATTTACTTTCCATTGAGCCCTTGGGATCAGCTCCTATTTTCTTCCCTCCCTCCTCTCTCCCCAACCCTCATGGCCCCCTGATAGATTGTGTATTGTTAACTATTTTCAAATATCACACCGACCGCTGACCCCCTTCCACTCTGGTTTCTGCTGTCCTTCCCCTTGGATAGGGGTGTGTGGTCATGTGCCATTCATTGTGGTCAATGACCCCCTTCCTCCCCACCTCTTCTCCCCCTCCTCCTACCCTTTTGGTATCTCTATTCCCATTCCTGTTCCTGGGTTCCATGTGTTATGAGTTTTATATTTTTGCCTACACCTATGTACATGCTCCTGTCTAGTCTGAGAAGTAGCACTGAGGTCATGATAGGGGGAGGAGGAGCAGGGGATGGGAGTGCCTAAAGGGAGCAGAGGTAAATTGCATAACCCATTCATGCTCTACTGCACCCTGATTGACTCACAACCTCCCTGCGACCCCTCTGTGCAAGGATGTTCCATTGTCCATACACATTTTCACCAATGCATTTTTGTTTGCTTACTGTTTGTTGTGAGTCTTACAATGCAAGCTACCTGGTCTCAATGACACCTCACAATTGCAACTGCTGGTGTGCTTCTTCAATGTGGACTTGTAGTTTCACTGTTAGAAGGTTGCTTGTTCAACTTGAAGCCTTTAAGACCCCCAGACATTATATCTTTTAATAGCCTGGCACCATCCTTTGTCTTCACCACATCTGCTTATGTACCCATTTTATCTTCAGTGATTGTGTAGAGGGGTAGATGCTGAGTATCACAGATTGCTAATTTGTTAGAATAAAGTGTTCTTGTATTGAGGGAAAGTATGAGTGAAGGCCCAAAGTCCATCTGCAGCTTCAGGGTATTGCCTTATAAATATATGTACATAGGCCAATACCACTATTGTTATGGATTAGTGTATTTACATAAGCGTACCCTTCTGTTAATCTCCCTATCTCTGCCTTCCAATAACATATTTCTGCATCAAGACTATATGAAAGAGGAGGAGTCAGGATGATGTCTAAGTTGAATCATTAGCCCTGCACTCCTGTTGTGAACAGAAAACTAAGAGGTAGACATGAAAAGCAAGCACGCGGAGAAAGCAAGAAGACCAACAGTTCCAGAGGTACTTGAAATGAAGAAGTGGCAGGGGAAAGAGCGGTGAACAAACAACGCCATAGACAAGGAAACAACTAGGGCATTAAAATCAACCATGGGAGGATGTAGAGATCCTGGGGGTGTTGAAGTGATAGCAATCTAGCTGAGAGGGATCACTATAAGGCAGAAGAAGGGCAAGTGTGATGGTGGGATAGGTGGCAGGTAAAAGGGAGCAAAAGAAACACCTGAGAAGCAGAGATAAGGATAGAAGCATAAACATAGATATGGACTTTTGTAAATATATTAATTTTTAAAAAGAGAGGTGGCCTATGTACATATACTTATATGGCAATGTATAGAGGTAGTGGACAGACTTTGGGCCTCTGCTCAAGCCCTCCCTCAACACAAGAACACTTTGTTCTAATAACATGGCATTCTGTGATTCTCACCCGTCTGACACTATCACTGAAGACAAAATGGATACATAAACAAATGTGGTGAAGAAAGTCTGGCTATCTATCAAAAGATTTAGTGTCTGATGTCTGAAAGGCTTGAAGTTAAACAACCAGCCATCTGGCAGAGAAGCACCAAGCCCACATGGAAGAAGCACCCTAGCCTGTGCCTTCATGAGTTGTCGACAGGATCAGAGTACAGGCATCAGAAGACCCAAAGAAAGAAACAAAGCAAGTTGTTCATAATATGGATGGATCAGAGCAAAGACCCAAAACCCATCTGTAGACAATAGATCATCCCCTCACAGAAGGGTCACAAGGAAGGAATGAGTCAACCAGCGTACAGTATAGCACCGATGAAACACACAGTATTCCTCAGGCTGAGCCCTGGTGGCGTAGTGGTTGTGCGCGGGACTGCAGCCCACTGGGATGGAGGTTCAATTCCAGCAGTGGGGCTGGGCCTCCTACTCCCACCATCAGAGAGCAGTGACGCTCCCCCCCCCCAAAAAAAAAAAAAGAAACACACAGTATTCCTCTGGTTCCTTGAGGCTTCCTCAGGGCAACCCCCCCCCCGCCCCCGCTACTCCCTATCATGACCTCAGTCCTGCCTAGACCAGAGCATGTGCACTGGAACAGATAAGAGCTCATGACAAAGGGAATCCAGGTCAGATAATGCCCTCAGGAACAGAAAGGAGAGAGTAGCAATACCATGAGGGTAGAGGGGAGTTGGGGGGAGAGGGAAAGGAAGGGGAAACTGATTACAATGATTAACACATAACCACCACCCCAGGAAAACGAACAACAGAAACATGGGTGAAGGGAGACAGCAGTTGTTGTGAGATATGAAAATAATAATAACAATTTATAATTTTTTTTATTTATTTATTTTTTTAGTTTTTTGGGCATCACTGCTCTCCGGTGGTGGGAGTAGGAGGCCCAGCCCCACTGCTGGAATTGAACCTCCATCCCAGTGGGCCGCAGTCACAATTTATAATTTATCAAGGGGTCATGAGGGTGGAAGTTAGCGGAGGGAGGGGGAAAAGGAGCTAATACATTTACTTTCATGTAGAAAGTAAATGTTTAGAAAATAATTATGACAATATATGTACAAATATGATTGATGCAATTGATGTATGGATGGTTATACAACCTGTAAGAGCTCCCCAATAAAATGATCTTAAAATAATAATAAAAGTAAAATAAACATGAGGCCAAAAGAAAGGACTATATGAAGAATCACACCATTGGTGTTATTACAAAGTTGCCAGAGGAGAAAACAAAATTGAATCCACATCAATGAATTGCTTCACAAGTGTCTACCGTCCCTAGACATGTATTTCAGGGAATTGAACTATTTGACCCTAATTATGGGGCTTTTATGATTCTGACAGCTTTCCAAGCAAAAATTCTCTAGCTTCACATTCAGACACAAAATCTGCACTCCTTACTTTCTACAGTGAAAATTACTGTTTTGCCCTTGACTGAAGTCAAAAGAAGGATTAAGAAAACGGGGAGCATTAAATAAGAAAGAACACTCTTAAAGCTCAAGCTTGTCTGACCAGCTGCTCAGCTGAGATCCAATTGACTAAAGAAAGCAAGCACTAGCAGGATTCCAAGAGCATTCTACATGTTACGCAAAAGAATCACAAAATTTTGTATATGGGGGTGGGGAATTATAATACACATGGATTTGTTTCATATAGTTGAAAGTTCTCTTAGAAGCAATCGTTCATTAGGATTTGGACATGACTCCCATGAAGTTAGTCTCAATAACCCCCGGCGGCAGTCCCACCCTGTGTTACAGGGTCCCTGTGAATCTGCATCAACTCGATGGCCATGAGTTTGCTTTTTGGTATTCCCATTTTATTCTCTTTCCTGGGCTGCTGTCACAACTGTGGCTGAAAACAACAGAAACATGTTCCTTCCACAGTTCTGAACATTCCACAGCTAACATTCTGAAATCAGGGTGTTGGCAAGGTCATGTTCCTTCCAAAGTCTTCAGGGGAAAATTCTTTGCACCTCTGGTAACTCCAAACATGCTTTGGCTTGTGCAATATAACTACAGTCTCAGCCTCCTTCCTGTGGCCATCATCCCTCTTCATCTTCCTCCCTCCTTATAAGGACACAAATCAGATATAGGGTCCACTCGACTCCACTCAGAATGTGCTCAATTTAGCTATTGATACCTTCAATAACACTGATTCCATGTAAGGTCATCATCTGGGGTTTCAAATAGGACATCACACGCACAAAGGAATGCTAGGACTTGATGGGATTTACAGAGTGATCAGCAAGGTAGAACACTAAACTTGCCAACCATCCCCACCCCCTCAACATTTGCACAATTCCACTCAATCTATGTAAATAATAACGTCTCCAGGCAACCTATTGATGTTCTAGAACTGAGGCAAAGGAATGCTCTTATATTTCAGCCAGAAAATGACCTGGTAACTGCATTATGCATTAGGTTGTTAACCACAAGATGGTTGAAACCCCCAGTCACTCTAAGGGGGGACAGGGGTAGGGAAGAGTTTCTACTCCCTTAAAGAGTTACAATCTTCCCTTAATATTGTAATTTTATATCTTTGCATTTTAAAATCCATTTGTTCATAATTCCAGATGAATGGGGATATAGGTCTATGTACCTCTATTTGTATGCTAAATGTTCAGGTGGCAGACAGACATTAGACCTCTACTCAAGTCCTCCCTCAACACAAGAACACTGTTCTAATAACCTGGCATTCTGTGATGCTCACCCTCCTGACAGAAACACTGAAGACAAAATGGGTGCATAAGCAAATGGGAAGAAAGTTTATGATGCTTGGCTATTAAAAGATATAGCATCTGGGGTCTTAAAGGTTTGAAGTTAAAAAAAAATCCATCTAGCAGAGAAGCAACAAAGTCCACATGAAGGAAGCACATCAGCCTGTGTGATGAGGAAGTGTCGACAGGATCAGGTATCAGACACCAGAAAATCCAAAACAATCAATCATATTGATGCAAATGAAGTGAGAAATCAGAGTGGAGACCCAAAGTCCACCTGTAAACAAGTGGACATCCCCTCACAGAAGGGTCACAAGGAAGGGACAAGCCAGACAAGTGCAGCATAGCACCAACAAAATACCCAACATTCCTCTAGTTTTTTAATGCTTCCTTCATCCCCATCCCCCACCGCACTATCATGAGCCCAGTACTACAGATAAGCGTTCCTGACAAAATGACACTCAGGACAGATAAACCCCTTAGGAACAATCATGGGAGCAGTGATACCATAAGGGTAGGGGGAAGGTGAGGGGAGAAAGGGAGAACCAATGTAATAAACACCACATAACCAACATCCTTTAGGGAGACAAACAACAGAAACATGGGTGAAGGGAGACAGTGGATGGTGTAAGATAAGAAAATAAAAATTTGGGCTGAGCCCCGGTGGCGTAGTGGTTGTGCGCGGGACTGCGGCCCACTGGGTTGGAGGTTCAATTCCAGCAGTGGGGCTGAGCCTCCAACTCCCACCACCAGAGAGCAGTGATGCCCTCCCCACCCCCCAAAAAAAAGAAAAGAAAAATTTATAATTTATCAAGAGGTCATGATGGTGGAAAGGTAGGAAAGGAGGGGGGAAAGCTTATACTGAAGGCTCTAGTAGGAAGATGTTTTGAAAATGATGGCAACACATGTACAAATGTGCTTGATACAATGGATGCATGGATTGTTGTAAGAGTAGTAAAAACCCCCAATAAAATGATTCATTAAAAACAAAAGCAACCACACCCCCATTAAAGCCTTCCTTTTGGACTTTTGCTTCCTGCCTGGGCATTTGCAGAAGCAAGAAGACCTGCTTTGGCTTTGGGGCAGATTCGGGCTCTGGACCCTGCTTTTGGCTTCCCTTTACTTGACCTTCAAATTTGGGACTTAGCAGCACTCACAACCATTGAGACATGTCCTTTACATTTCAGGAGCACCGGTTAGGCTTTTCCAGTGATGTGGAAAACTTGGGACAGTGAGAGAACATGCTGAGAGTGGGGATAGGCAGCGGTGAGGAGAGCGGTGAGATCATACATCTTAGAAAAATTAGACATTTGTGAGATCTTTAATCTCTAATTCCTTGGGACTAGTCTCAGATTAATTCTTCTGAAAGTATTAGCACACGGAGACTCAGCTAGTAGAAGAAATGGAATCTCCATACCTGCTCGAAGACATCATGCAAGAATGTATGTCCTCACTTATATTTTTAAAAAACCATAGAAGGCAAATGTATAGAATCCTAAGATTATCAGGCATAGAAGAGAGGAGGGGAAAGTGGCTGGTAGTTATTTTTTTTTAATGCACTGATTAAGGGTCAATCCGCAAAGCAAACTATTTTGGGGCAAGCATCACTGCCTTCTGGTGGTGGGAGTAGGAGGCCCAGTCTTTGCTCCTGTGGAGTCGCTGCTGGAATTGAACCTCCATCCCAGTGAGCCACAGTCCCGCACAAAACCACTACACCACCGGGGGCTCAGCCCAAGGCAAACTATTTTAACAGTTCTAAATAAATTGCACACCTGTAAAAAAGTTGAATTGGGGGCTGAGCCCCGGTGGCGTAGTGGTTGTGCGCGGGACTGAGGCCCACTAAGATGGAGGTTCATTTCCAGCAGTGGGGCTGGGCCTCCTACTCCCACCACCAGAGAGCAGTGATGCCCCCCCCAAAAAAAAAGTTGAATTGGCAAAAGTTGTGAAAAAGAAGTATATTTACAACTAAAAGTAAAAAATAACTCAAAAATAATAATAATCCAGATTTTGATAGAAAACTTTATTCAGAAAGAAAAGGAGGGCTGAGCCCCAGTGGCGTAAGTGGTTGAATGCAGGACTGTGACCCGTGAGCCTGGCGGTTGAAATCCAGCGGCGACTATCAGGAACGGCACTAGGTAGCACCCACGACCACTAGAGGGCAGTGATGCCAAAAAAAAGGGGGGGTAGGGACTATTTTAATAGTAGGGATGGAGACTACTGACATCAAGAAAACATCCCAAACATAAGATATGAAATGTTGTGGAGGGTGTTGAGAATTCTTCTTTCATAAAGACTAAATATAAACAAGGCTAGGAAAAAGCCTAAGTGCGGGGTCATGAGATGAAAGAAAGGGTGAGACCATTCTTAACACTTCAGAAGACTTTGCACTGAGGCTGGGCTGCCCTCCAGAAGACCTCCCTAAGGAATACTTTGTGTTTGGCTCAGACTGAGGTTGAGCTGAAGCTCAGTGACATAGGGGGAAGGAGAATAAAAGCTGGAGTTTGGTTAACATGCACTTATCTTTCTCATTGATCGTTTGGAGACAGGCAATTCAGCTCCTCCATTTTGAAGCAAAAAATGGAAAGCTGGTGCTCTGTGTCTGACGTGGATTCATGAGGTGTGAATGATTAAGACACCAGATACAAATCAAAATGTGGGCATGCACCCAGTGGGGCCTTGGGAGAAAGACCTGTCAATCTGCTTCCACTATTCTTAGGCATTGAAAACCCTTTGGAACTCAGTACAAATGCACAGAGCGGATCATCAATAGTTGGGATGAAGGCAACAGCACCTGGCTTCATTCATGTGTGGCATTGTAAGAGGTCAACAAAGGGGCACCCAGGACTCTTAATGAAGTCATATGGGGAAGGATGGTTTACACATTAGCTGTTTCCTGAATGCTACAGCAATCTCTAACTTCCACCGTTTTCCAGTTTCAGAAGATTCAGGTCAAGTTTAACATTCTTACTGGCAATGGTTCTAAGAACTTTATGAGCCAATAGAGCCCATCATTGACTGGCTTTCTACTGCATGTATGTCTAATTACATCCCATAGGAATATGTTGCTTGAGGGAATATCCTGATTTAGGCCAACCTAAGTGCTCTTCCTTGTTGAATAAGGTCCATAAGGAGGCTATTTTAGTCACCCTCAACATTTATTTGGTATCATCTTTTAAAACATTAGTTTTATTGGCAAACACTTCACATATCATACAATTTAATCATTCAATCATATTAAGATTTGTGCCACCATCACCACTATGAATTTGAGAACATTTTCTTCTCACGCTCATTGTCGTGAGCCCCTCCTTCTCATTTTCTCAACACTTCTTGATAATCATCTCCTGGGATCATGCTTCATTCTTGAGGCAGTCTATCAACATGACCCCCTTGGAGAACCATAAACGGAGTTCCTCTTTCTCCACTAGGTCCCCCTCAGAAGCCACTCTTGGATTAGACTTTTTTGAGGAGCCTCATGGGAGGAAGATGAGGCTTCTGACTACATTTTCAGAAAAGCACAGGGGCAGTTCTACTGTGTTTTAGTAGATTGCTGAGTGGGAATCCATTCAATGGCATCAAGTGAGTGAGAAGGCACCTCAGATAAGCTGTCACCATCGACTGATCAGAGACATGTGCCTAGAAGAAACCTGTGCCTAGATGAGCAGGTACTCTAAGAGCCATAGCCATACACTTCTACATGTCCTCCTATGAAGCAATGGGAAATACCACGGCCTGGGTCAGACATCCCTTCTCAAACTGACACTGAGTCATTTTGACTCGTAGCAACTGTACAGGACAAGGCAGGACTGCTCCTCTGGTTTCCTGTGACAGTAACTCTTTACGGGAGTAGAAAGTTTCATCTTTCTCCCTCAGAGCGGCCAGTTGTATCAAACCGAGGTTAAATCTCCTAGCCACAAGAGCTCTAGCCCAGACACATCCTTGTCCTTGTTAAAAAATAAAATAAAATAATGTAAGTGTTATTGACCTCTAACTTGACTGCACCAGAAGGAGAACCAAACTCTAAGACTGATATTCCCAATCCTGGCATCAACTGTCACTCCCACGGCCCTCTACTTCGCAGCTGAGTTCAAAAATTCATTGCAGAGGTCGCAGAGAACTCACAGAATGTCTGGTTATGGACTGTATGCTGGAACTTAACAGGGCATAATGTAGGATCAGAAATGTTCAGGATAGCTATGTGCTCAGGACATCCTCTCCTCAGCTCTGCCCACAGGAATATAATGCTGAGTGGGGCTCAATCAAGAGCAATGTATCTGAGAGGCAATACCTAAAAGCCAAAGAGAGGGGGAGCATGATTGTGAGATAAGAAGGAAATGATAGGAAATAGAGGAAAGAAATGGGAGGCAAAAATTATTTAGAGAGGTATAAATAACCTTATATACTCTCCTGGCTATCAATTTTTTATCTCTTGTTGTTCCTTTAGTTTTGAGTATGTTGGCTCCCCACTGCCTCTTAACTTATGTACAGATCTGTAGGAGCACAATGTAGTGCTCTGAAATTCTCATTTTGTCAATATTATCCACAATGTATGTTGAGCCATATAGCCAAACGAATGCCTTTTGTATAGTCAATAAAAGTAAACATGTTTGTGGTATACTCTGCTTTCAGCTAATGTCCATTGAACTTCAGCAATGATAACCCTCATATATAGAGACATATATATGTAAATACATTAATTTATAATGAAAGGAATAGAGGCTAATGTACATATACTTATATGTTCAAGTATTAAAATAGCAGATGAACTTTCGACCTCTACTCAAGGTCTCCCTTAACACAAGAAGACTTTGTTCTGATAACCTGGCACTCTTTGATACTCATTTTGTGGCACAATCACTGACGACAAAATGGGTGCATATGCAAATGTGGTGAGGAGAGTGGATCAACAATGCTATCAAAATATATAACATCTGGGATCGTTAAGGCTTTAAGTTAAACAAGCAGCCATCTAGCAAAAAGCCCACACAGAGGAAACACACCAATCTGTGTGATCATGAGGTATCTACTGGATCAGTATCAAAAGGTCCAGAGCAAACAATTATACTGATGCAAGCAAGGGGGGTTGGAGTGGAGACCCAAAGTTCTTATGTAGACAATTAGATATTCCCCCACAGAAGGATTATAAGTAAGGGATGATTCAACTAAGGTACAATATAGCACTGATGAATCACATATTATTCCTCTAGTTCCTGAATGCTTCTTCTTCCCCTCCCCACCCCCACTCCCATGACCCAGTTTTACTTTGCAAATTTGGCTAGACTGGAGATCACACACATTTTGGGTAAGTCCCACCTTCTGGAGTCTCAATATCAGTCAGGTCACATGATTGGCACAGCACACGTACGTCTTCCCTCATTTGTTAATGAAAGTGATGATGGTTTGTAAGACCACTGTTAAGTTTACACTGTTAAATATTATGGTATTTTATTTTATTTTAATTAATATTTTACTATACTGGCCCTATTTGATTCAGAATATTTTTTTCTTGTTTTCCTGCTCTGAAAATTGGGTGTGTCTTATGGTTTGAAAAATACAGTATTCTCCAACAGCCAACAGATCTCATCAATCACATATGTAACAAGGTGGACAGTGTCTTAACCTAGTTATCCCTGGGCTCGTGGAGGAGAAACCTAATACTAGTACTGGGGACGGGTAGAAGAGAGTTGACTGTGCCCTGAGGGGGGAGAACAATTGAAACATGTCTGCTCCTACATATAAGGGCCTGCTGACCCCATAGTATCATTATGGGAGGATATTGTGGGGATTATTTTTAATTAGGAGGATGTGAATGAGACTCTTCTCCAACCAGTGAATGTGAAGGTCTCCATCCACCAGAATCCTGGCTCCCAGGCTTCTTAATCCTGAGCATAGAGTGTGTCTGCACACCCTTTCTTCCCGAGCCTTAGCTTCCCACACTAATTTATAAGAAGTTAGTATTTTATAAGTATTAGTATTTCTAAGACATTTCCTGGTGGACATTTTAGTCCACTTTCAAGTCGACTTTTATGCAAGAGCGATGGCAGCACTCAAAGGAAAAATACAAAACCAAGACCTTGGTAACTGGCTTTCATCTTGCTTTTATGAACTGTTTGTGCTCGCTTACAAATACATGTTTAAGAAATGCCCGTGCAAATAGTGGGATTTTGATCTGAGAGTTGCTTTAATTATAACCTGGCAGAGAAGTACAGAGAAGTAAACAACTCTCGCTCATCTCATACTTTTTTACAGCGACTGTGGCCAAACAGGTTAAGGTCAGCTCACACTGTAGTTGGTTTGAGTAAAACATCCGTTTGAAGCAAACAGATTGGTGATCAAAGAATAACCAGTGACTTTCATTATTTAAGTTTGTAAAGTTAAATAAAGAATGAAAAGCGCTTGAAATAACTTCTTGACTTTATTCACTAAATTCTAGAGTCAGGGATCCTAAGAATAGTGAATGAACTAAAAGAAGAAACTGAGTCCCTGTCACTAGAGACCATGGAGATCATCCTGGATAGTAAGAAGAACATTCAAATGTGTTCAAAAATGAGAGAGGAAAAAAAAATAATAAAAAAACTGGCATTTCCCCCCACTGGAATTCAATTTCTCAAATCTAAGGGCTTTTTTATTGTAACTCCAGGAGAGCAACAAAGAGGAAGGCCCTGCATGAGGTGGATTGACAGTGTGGCTGCAGGAACAGACCCAAGGAGAGCAGCAAGGAGAGCGGCACACCACTGGGTGGTGCTCCCTTCTGTTGGACACAGGGTCTTTGTGCGTCAGAGCCAAACTCAGCATAGTATTGTAGGGGTTCAGGAGAGGCAGCAGAATATCTCAATCCAGTTTATACACTTAGATCAAAGTCCTTGTGTATGTATGTGTGTGTTGTTCTTGCGTAAATGAACCTTACCATGTAATTACCTTCAAATTTAGGACTTGCTTTATGGGTCACAAGGCCATTCCATAAAGTGAAACTTTTAAACTGAGAAAATGAGACATTTCCTTGGCTACCCATCTGAGAAAATAACAAGCTGCTTAGAGCTGTTGTCAGCTGTCATCCTGGCACCCATCACTGCGGCAGGCCGGTGGGACGGGATCGATTAGACTGCTGTGATCCCTAGGACTTTCTGATTGACTGATTTTTTCATAAGGGAAAAAAATCAGATGTGCTACCTTTTTTTAACCTGCAAAGGTGACATGTGTACTAGAAGCCGGAATAACTGGGTACTTTGTTAGGGATGCAGCTAGGTGAAAATCCACAGACTAAAGTTCCTGATGCCTAGCCTCCTCAGGAAGGAAAAAGGAATTCACTCGTTCCCCCTTGGTGATCAAAAACAGAAAAGAATTCTAGATGTTTCTCACTACTGTTTCTGCTGTGTCTCTTTCAGCTGAGACTAGTAGCAGGGCTCTAATTTACTCTCGGTGTATAGACTCAACTCAGGACACGTAGCACACCAATCAACAGGCACCAGCACCGATCTGAGATAAGGAAGCTGGTGACATCTGCACAGTCAACAAGGACACGTGTCTTGTCTGGCTTCTGTTGACTTTGGGCTGTTCTTCCTCCCTGAGGGATGTTGTTTTGACCTTGGCTGTCTTGTAATCATCTCCTGTTTCTCCATGCCAAAACCCAGCACAAGCCCGCTCCCTCCCCCACCCCTATTTTCTGTCCTAACTGTATAAGCAAAATGGCTTAGCAATCATCCTTCTGACATTGTCCAGGAGCCATACAAAAGCATTACAAATGCCTAAGTTTCTATTGCAATGCACTAAATCAAGCACCCTGTGTACTGGTTAGTGTCCGGCTGCAACCTGAAGAGCCATCAGCTGTTTGAAACCACCAGTCACACCAAGGGAAAAAGATAAGACTTTCTACGCCGTCAACATTTACAGTCTTGGAAACCCACAGGAGAAAATCTGCCCTGTCCTATAAGGTCGCAGTGAGTCACATGACTCAATGGCAGTTAGAGGTTTTTTTGTTTAAAAAAAAAAGGGCTGAGCCCCGGTGGCCTAAGTGGTTGAGTGCAGGACTGCAGCCGGCGGGTTTGGTGGTTCAAATGCAGTGGCGACTCTCAGGAGCCGCGACCACCAGAGGCAGTGATGCCCCGCAAAAAAAAAAAAAAAAAAAAAAACAACTAGATTTTTCTTAAGCATTTTTGTGTGTGGCATCACTGCCCTGGTGAGAGTAGGAAGCCCAGTCTTGCTTCTGAAGAGCTGTCGCTGGAGTTGAACCGTCAACCCTATGGGCCACAGACTCGCACACAACCAGTAGTCCACCGGGGCTCAGCCAACAACTAGATTTTATATAAAACCTAGGGACATTTGGTGGTTCACTGATAGAAATCTTGCCTTCTATAACGGAGACCTAAATTTGCTTCTCAACCAATAGACTCCATTGAATTCAAGCTGACTTGCTTGCAGAGAAGATTCCAGATGAAAACAAACTACAAAAAAAGATCTGGGGGGGGGGGGGGCCCGCGGGTAGAAAAATCTGACAATCTACTGGCAATGATCAGCAGTTAAAAGCTTTGGATCACAAAGGCTTGATCCCTAAGTGATAATGGCAGGTGGCAGAACAAGGCAGTGTTTCCTTCTGTTGAGAATAAGGTCCCCTTACGTCGGGGGCGGGGTGGGGGGTACACATGGGCAACACAACAGCAACTCACAGCATCAAGGACACTTGCTCTGCTTTCCTTTGCATGAAGACAATGGAGTTGATGCCAACTCATGGCGATCCCTGTGTGTGTCAGAGTTGAACTGTCCTCCAGAGAGTTTTTGAAAATCTCCTGGATTTGCAAAGTGCCTCTTGGTGGACTTAAAGATCCACTCTTTGCGTTAGCACCCCAAAATGTTGCCATTTACCCTCACCAGGTCTTTACACCTTACCAACAGCTCTAAATAAAATGGACGTGAACAGCAGTGCAAGCCAAGACTATGCATTATACAGTCACTTGTGTGTTGAACTAGGACTTACTGTTTAGAAATGGGTATGACTGAGTGACATCAATAAAAATAGCAGAGTAGAAACCTCTGGGCCCCGTTCTTCCACAGAAACATGACAGGTGGGTGCAGGAGTGTTGCCAAAAAGTAGTCCGATGCAATTTTCCAAACTCTGGAAAGTAGATGAGGCTTACAGCAAGCCAGCAAATACTCAACCAGGGGAAAGGTCACTAAAACACCCCAGGGGCACTGTGGTTTAACTTTCCCTTGCTTCTCTCTCTTTCTCACGTGATAGAGACTTGAAAGGGGACAGAGACTTTAAAGAATCCAGAAGAGTGAGGCAGACTTTGTTCCCAAGGAATTGTTACCTGTGTTAGCTGACGCAAGGGGTTTGCCTTGTTTGCCCAATTCGAAATTTTGTCTGTGTAGAAGAAATATGAAAAGGCAAATACTGGTTTCGATGTTTTGAATCGATGGTCAAGACCTTCTTCAAATTAAACATCGATGCATGGTGTGGAAGTTATATAATCTCCTGTCACCTTGAATGAAGGGGTGGAATCTAGCTTGTCAATCACATCATAATCAATGAGGCCTCGGTGGGTATGGCCCTCTCCTGAGGATTCTAGAACTCTTGTCTTCCTCCCTGGAGGCCAGATACACACTCTGCTTCTCTTCCTGCTGACACGTAACATGGAGCTATGCTGATGGAGCCAGAGCTCTGAAGCTGGAGATGCCACGTGGAGACCCACACCAACACTGACATGCTTCCCCTGCCACTGGAGCCACAAGACTTTCCACCCCCTGCCCTATGGTCTTCCATTGTATGTATTATGTGAGTCTAAAAAGGAATTTATGGGGTGGTGTCAGACATAGGGACACTTATCAGACTTAATCTGGACTGGGCTGGGTTGCTTTCTTAACATACAATTACTCTTTGATATAAAGCTCTCTCTTACACATGAGTGTCTATGAATTTGTTTCTCTAGTCTACTCAGACCAACACACATGGAATAATAGTTCCTTCAAATCAAATATCAATGCATAGAATAATAGTCTGAGATAACCCAGCTTTCAGACATGTATAGAGTAGTTATTAGTCTATTAGAAAAACATGCCAATTCATCAGGGGTGGGAAGTGCTATATGGACTACGGCCTTCTCTACGGTCATCAGAGTAGACGCAAAACAAAAGCCATCCTTGTCCTCAATAGGAATCCCTAGGTAATGAAAATAGGTAATAAATTTAGCTGCTTCTCAACATACCAGAGGCTGAAATAGACCCAGAGGCACCTCTTTCAAACATCCTGTCAATGGACTGCATAAAACTTCATCATTGAAAACCCTGGGGAGGACAGATCCACTCTGATACATGAGAGGTCATCATGAGTCCAAATCAACTCAGCAGTAACTGGTAGAGATGCTGGATCCTCAATTACCCTTTAGTTGTAGGCACAGAAAATACACATAAAACAGTATCTGTATAATACCAGATACCAAAAGAAGCCTCACTCCTCTCCAGTGGAGCCTTGTTCATAATGATTCTACCTAAGGAAAGAGTTTGTGACATCAATATACTCATATAGTCCTAGGGAAGATATTCAAAGTATTAAGAATTATTTTCCATACATAGGAGGACTACAGATAATTGTTTCTTCTCTGAGCAGAGAATTTAAAAATTAATTAATTAAAAGTAGCATTTGGGAGGAGTTGCTGTGCATACTATCCGTATGCCAGCATATGGATGGTTCCAAAGATGCAACTACATCCACATTCATTGTGTTGCTGGCCTTATGCTAACCAGTTACCTACCTGCATTGTCTGAGAAAAGGGGGCATTCAGAGACTGTGCCTACCCACCTCCAGTTGGCTGGTTTGTTATCATCTTGTGGACATAGGAGCCTTAGAAGATCTCAGGTAATTCTGAGCACAGACTTCTGGTACCAAGATACCTGCCCTTGAAGTATTTTCCTTGGATGCTGTTTGAATTAAAGGGTGATCTCTTAAAAGGAGAAAAGATTACAGTTGTCGAGAATTTCATCTTTCTTGGATGCACAACCAATATTCACAGAAGCAGCATGCAAGAGATCAAATGATGAAACTACATTGGGCAAATCTGCTGCACAAAGTCTTTTTAAAATCTGGAAAAGCTGAGAAGCTACTCTGAGGACTAAGAGGCACCATAACCAAGCTATGGTCTTTGTTATGGCATCATATTCAAGTTTGACATTGAATAAGGATCATCAAAGAAGAATTGATGAACTTGAGTTGGAATTCTACTCATTGGCCATATGCAGATTGACAGGCTAAATTCCACCTCAAAACTCCCAATCATGAAATTGACATGAGTACATGACTACCATAGTCTCCTTTCACTAACATATAACATATCTCACCAAAACTTATAGTTGTATATCCCACCTAAATCTAGAGCACATATCAAAATCAGAATTGATGCATTGAACACCAATGACAGAAAATGTAATGAACTGTGGGATGGCATCAAGAACATCAGACATGAAGAAATTAGCCCTTCTCAAAAGGACAATTATATGAGAACAGTGTTATAAGTGAAAAATACAAAAAACTAAATAAGAGTTTCATACCAAAGAGAATAGACTTTAGAAGTAGCCAGGTGGTGTCGTGGTGGGGGTGAATATAGAGTAAAGGAGGGAAGATGGAGGGAAGTGCAAGGATTTTAACTTCAGTTAAAATAATAGTCCATAAAAGGGAAAAGAGAAATAAAGATATATGGTAAAGGGTAAACTATTAATAATTTAAACTAATGTATGCAAAGTTAATTTTCTGAAATGCAAACACTCTGAAATGTAAAATATTCACTATTTTAAAATGAAAAATAAATCTAGTAAAGAAGAAATTGAAAAATTCTATCAACTTCTTAAGTCTGAAACAGATCAAATATACAATCACGATGCATTGATAGTTATTAGTGAATAGAATGCAAATGTTGGGGGGGATTTGATGCATTGAACACTAATGACAGAAAATCTAACAAGTGTTGAAATGACACCAAGAACATCATGAGTGATGCAAGCTGGACCTGATCTGGTCTCCAAAATTTTCTATAGTTTCGGTTTGTATTTTTTTTTGGTTGGTTTTTGTTTGTTCGGATTAGAATGTATCTCAAGGTTGTGGTGTCATTAGCAGTAACCCTGTTGAAGCTCTGCTTTATTCTTTTCCTTTTTTCAGTATTTGAAACCCAGGATTGATGAACCTATTGGGACAGCAAGTACAATAAGGGATTGGGGATGGGGAGGGGCATGGTGGGGAGAGGTGTAAAAGGGAGACAATATCAAGGAGCTCACATAAAAGAATAATGTTTGGAAAATTATTGTGCTAGCAACTGTACAATATTACTTGATATGATTGAAATATGGAATGATATATGTATTAAATCTCAATAATACAACATAAACAAACAAATAAACACACAAAAGATCATCATATGTGAAGAAAGCAAGATGTTCCTTAAAAGGAGGGGGGGGGGACAAGAAAAGACAAAATTGGATGTGAGAAGAGACTCTGAAACTTGCTCTTGAATGTAGAGTAGCTAAAAACAAATGGAAGAAATAATAAAGTTAAAGAACTGAACAGAAATTTTCAAAAGAAAAGAAAGAAAGAATAGTTTAATAATAGGTGCTAAATCCTAGACTCAGAAATCGAAAAAGAAAGAACATGCTCAGAATGACACCAGAATTAAAGAAAAAAAATCACTGTGTTGGACAGGGTTCTCTAGAGAAACAAAACCATGACACTTATGATTATATATACATGGTGATAGATGATGATGATAGATAGATAGATAGACAGCATGAAGGAATATAACAGCACATTTGTCCACACAGCAGTACAGAGGACTCAGTTCAATTTACTTCGATGGAACGGTTAATATACTGGAAGTCCTTCAACTCATGTGAACCATTGGGTCCAAGGTCAAGGAAGCAGATGGCTGAATCTTCCGTACTGTGATGCCAGCAGTCTGGCCGCAGGCAGCAAACAACAGAGTGGGTCATCAACAGTCATCAAGGCAACAGGATCTAACAGTCCCAAGCTCAAGCTATGTACACACCAGCAGCATGGCGAAGTAGATCTCAAAGGAACCTCAAGCTCTAGTGACAATCCATGGATTGGCAGTCCCACAAAGAGTGTAGTTCACAAGTTGAGGGAAAGAACTAGCAGCCACTTGCTAGTCCAGAGAGCAAGAGAGAGAGAGAGAGAGAGAGAGAGAGAGAGAGAGAGAGAGAGAGCTTGCCGAGCCATTTATCTGTTTGCCCTCCAATCAAATTGCAAATTTATTAATCCCACATGGCCATTAATTCCTATTGGCCAGTGTGTTAGTCCAGGTAGATGAGAGAAACAAATTCATAAACACGCATATGTACATAGGAAAGAGTTTTATATAAAGGGGAATTACACATTAAGAAAATATCCCAACCCTGTCCAGTCCAAGCCCATAAGTCTGATACCAATCTATATAGTCCTCTGCAGATTCACAAGCCACATACAATGATGTCAAATGCAGAACAATCACAGGCCAGTGGAGAGAAAGGCTTTGGATCCAGTGGCATGGTAAGTATCTCAGTGCTGACAGGGATGTCTGTGTGGCTTTTCCAGCTTTGGAGGTGGGTTCCATCAGGATAGGCCCATGTGGCTTCTCCTCCAGGATGTCTCACAGGGAGTCAACCTTGTGACTTATCAGTAGAGCATCTCCAAGAGAGTGAACTGAGAGAGAGTTTCAGGGAAGTGAGCTCCTAGTATATCATCATGGGTCCAGTAGGCGCAATTGTACAGGGATAATAAGTAAAGATTATAGTAAAGTCATAGAAATTATGAGAGATTGAAATAATGGAGTCAGACACATTTCATAGTAGCATGTTCACCTCCTTGATAGCCATAATCTCAACACACAACTCGGACAGGAAGCTGGGAGCATCGGAGAGAACTGGGGAGAGAGAGACAGAGGGAATCAGAGCAGGGAGAGGCGCAAGAAGGGGCACAAGTTTATTGCTTACCAAGGTTTACATCTACTTCAGAGGCATGATTACAGGTAAGCACATTGTTACGGTTCGAGAGCCCAAATAAGATCACCGACCCAAGTTCTGCAGAACAACAGACAGTTTATTACAACATATAACAGATAACATATAACATATAACAGACAGATTCGAATCTGGGCTACAGCCTTTATTTGGACTGCAGCCCCGAGCATACAAAAGTTACGTCTTTTATAGGATGAAACGGGAGGGGGGAGTAAAAGAGGGTCTGACTGAGGAGGTGATCTCAACTACAAAGGTTTCTGAGTACATTTCAGGGAGGAGGAAGTTTAAACTAAAAGAACATTCCTGGGTGGGTGAACACACAATTGAAAATTTTTTCATAGCTGACAAGCATACAAGCAAAGCAAGCAGTTTAAACATTTCTTAAAGCCTACAAAATGGCTACTCTCTGGTTCACTTAAGCAGGCTGCTACATAATGCAGAGTTACATGGTTGCGTGAGTGAGAACAAAGGCTATGGACAGAAAAAGGGTCAGGTCACAGACATTATTTTCTGTTCCTTAGTAATCTCTGCTTGTTAGGTTCAACAAGACGTTTGTGATCGGCCCTTTTCCTAGGCACAGCCATCTTGCAGTTAATTTTTGACTAGTGCAAGAAGACTATAGCTTTCTGTACTTTTCCATTGCTGGCTAAGGCACAAAATGGCATTGCTCTTGCTATGCCTTAGGTTTCACCGTAACACACATGTCACAGGAAGGAGCTATATAATGGACATACACATCACAGGAAGAGAATGTACAATTAGCATAAGCTTAACAAGAAGGGGATAAGCTAGAGGCATACATGTGACAAGGCAGAACCTACATCCACAATGGCTGCCTGACTTAGATGTCCCTTAGGTGGGCTTGACCTCCCTGGGCTCCTTCAAGGAAGTAGTCT
>PVJH01031762.1:0-23420 GCA_004026705.1 Nesogale talazaci
CTTTCCTCCTGTCCCACTATCATGTTCAACCTTCATTTCTTTCAGCTACATTGCTCTTGATAAAATCTCACCAGACTTTCTACATCTGCCTCATCATTGATTTTAGATCTCTTGTTGTTCCCTTGTCCCTGACTTTGTTGGCTCCCTCCTCCCTTTCTCTTGTCTCCTCCTCTCCCATGCCCCTGGAACTCTCCACTCCATTTTTTTTCCTTTGGGATTGTTTATCATATCTTATATAGATAGATACAAGAGAAAAAAAGCCTATAAATAGTTCCTGGCCTGTTTGCTGACTGAATATCTCTATTTAAATTTCTTTTCATTATTATTACCCTTTGTTATCAATCAGTCTTTGTCTTTGGTTGTAAACATTACATAAAAATTTATAGAGAATGATAACATCAGTAAATCAGAAAATCACATATAATTATATTATATGTAATGCATGTTAACTTTAAGCTACACAAAACCTAGACCCCCCCCCAAAAAAAACCATACAGTCATAACTGGAATACATCATAAATTTGGGACTCTCCTAGGGTTGCTGGAATGGTTGAATTACTCTACATCAAAAGTTTCTGGATGTTTTGCATATAGTAAAATCTTATAAATTATTAAACTTCTTGAGGAGTGATGATAAGTGGTAACTTAGCTCTGTGATTGGCACAAAGTATATTTTCACATAAATATCAAATACTTTTGTCCTGTTGCTGTTCCAAGGCCTAAGATGCTGAAGAAAAGATTAAAGTGGAAGACTGGAAACAGGGTAGTAAGCATTAAGGGGTGGGTGGACTAGTGACAGCAAGAACTTCACTCTTGGAGCAAGTTGTCTAATACTGTAAGTCTGAATCAAGATTGCATGGTGGATCCCAGGTGGCACAAAGATCCAATTCTCAGTTGCAAAGCAAGAAGTTTGTGGTGGCTCAAATACATTCAGCAGTTCCACAGGAGAAAAAGCATCTGGAGAAATTCTCCCATCCAAATTAACACTCTACACCCACTGACTCACTGCCATCAAGTTGATTTTAACTCACAGCAACCCTACAGGACTCAGTAGACCTTCTTCTTAAGGGTTCCTAAAACTCTAAATCTCTATGGGAACAGCCTATCTCATCGTTATCCCAAGGAGAAGTTGCTGGGCTTGAACTGCCAACCTTGCAGTTAGCAGCACTACCCCACCTATTATGAAACCAGGGTTCCTCCTATAAACCACACAAAAAAATCCAAGTGCCTGCCATGGAGTCAATTCTGACTCCTAAGCAACCCTGTAGACAAGGTAGAACTTCCCCTGTGCATGTCTCAGACGGTAAGTCTTTACAGGAGTAGAAAGTTTCATCTATCTCCCCTAGACTGGCTGCTGTTTTTGAGCTGCTGATCTTGTAGTTATTAGCAACCTTACACTGTACCACCACTAGGGCTCTTTCCCTTCTATAAAATCCAGGAATATCCATATGAGCCAGTTATGCATTGTAAGTTTGAATTTGATGGCACTTAAGAACAATATATTGTATGATCCCTTGGACAAAGTGAGGAATGTGTGTGTGTGTGTGTGTCTGTGTGTGTGTAGCGAGAGAGATATGCAGATCCAGACTCCCCAATCTTCTCTGTGTTTTTGTTATCTTCAAAATCTTTCCCCCTATGCTGCCTTTGAATAGATTCACATTTGTTCTTTAAAAATTTTAAAGTGTTCTGAAACAATTCGGTGCATGGCATCCTCTTTGTTCTCGAAGTCCCTGTAGAAACTGTAAAGGAAAAGTATCATGGGATATATAGTTGGGGGGGGGGTAATCACAGGAACATGTTCAATCTCCGCTACCACAGGTTTATTCTCTAAACTCATTCAGGGTAAACACCATGGTTTCCATCTCTCAGATTTATGAAGAAAGCTGTGCTTGCTACTAAAAAACAGGTGTATGTATATGTGTGTTGCTTTGACTGGGAAGGTTCTTGCTAGACATGGGACAATGAATTTTGATTTGCACAAGTAAGGATGTTGGAGGATAAATTAAATACTTCTACAGTACCGAAATACTTTGGTAACAGAGAAAAATTGGCGAAAGAACATGGGGGTGGAGTGGCGGCGGTGGTCATAGAAGGCAGCCTTCTGTTGGGAGACTGTATCTCTTAATGAAGAGATATCATTAATCTCTTAATGAAGAGGATTCCCTACCGTGTCATGGAATTCCAAAGCAGGACAGAGGAAAGCCTTTGCGTTAGGCAACTATTAGTTCTGGGAACTGTCTTCTAATACTTCTGCAGAACCCAGCCCTTCACTCCTAAGGGGACTTCCCTGTTACTTCACAAGTGTTTCCCTGCTTCAAGGTCTCTGAATGGAGAGAGAGGAGAATAATGTTTTGATGAAGGTGGAAGGGAAGAGTTCTGTTTTCCCTTTAAGAAAATTGCCTTTTCCCTCATCTGGCAGCTTTCCCTTCTCATCATGTAGAATGAGAAATCTCCCCAGCCTCCATTATGTAAATGGTATACATACTTCCTGCCACTCATATAAACATCACACAAGCAAATTATCTCTTTTATTCCTTCTCAGCTTGGGATGGAAAGTTTATGGCTTTTTGCAGCAGGGTTAATTTAAGAGAAGGATTCTAGTTGAGTTAATTCCTCCCTGGCAAATTCAGGGAGCATAGGGATTCTTTTGAACTACTATTTTAGTTTCTCCATAATGTAATGTCTCAGAAACAAACAATCCAAACTCACTGCGATGGAGTCAAGGCTCACTCATGACCACTCTAGAAGACAGGGTAGAACTTCCCCTGTGAGTTTCTGAGACCTTCATTTCTGGGAGCAGAGGGCCCTATCTTTCTCTCATAGAGCCTCTAGTAGTTTCAAACTGCCCACCTAGCATTTTGTTAGTAGCCCAATGTAAGCACTGTGCCACCAGGCCTCAATGAGATTTCAGGCTGGCTCCAACGCAGATGACTATGAAGCTTTAACTGGGCTGTACCATCCCTTGCTCTCTGGCAGTCATTACTAGCTTTGAGTGTAATTGTCATATCATTTGACAAAATGAGTATAAGTAAAAGTGTAACTGACAGATTCAGAACCCCTGGCTTCTCTGGGGTATAGTTGTTCTGTTTCCTTTGGGTCTTCTCTCCTTTCTCTTACAACTAACTCATGATTACTCAGTGCATTTTAGTCAGTCATATCAGCACAGCTTAGATTGCACACTATCGACTCATCATGCTCAAATACCTGGGGGTCTTGGTTTAATACTATTGTTGGGGTTTATTGTGGAAAATTCTCATTTGGTTGAGGTCTGATTGCATTGTCATGATCAGCTTTGCATTTCAGGATATGCCTTTTGGGCAGTATGACAAAATGCATGGGAAAGGGGTATCTGATGTGGTGGGAGGCGATGGAGTGACTAGGTGTCTATAGCAATGGTCACAGTGAGAGATTTGCTAAGGACCAGAATCAGAGCAGTGAGAGTTACGAGTGGAGGGGGGAAGGAAAGATGGAGAGCAAATTGATCATGTTGGGCATGAAGTAAGGAGCTCTGGTGGCAAAAGAGTTTGAAATTGGGGAGCTAACCACAGGGTCAGCAGTTTGAAACTACCTGTTACTCTGCAGGAGAAAGACGAGGCTTTCTACTCCCACAGAGTAATAGCCTTGGAAATCCACAGGGGGGATGTTGCTGTAAGTCAGGATCAACTCAGTAGCATGAAGGAGTGGAAGGTAAAGAGGAATGGGAGTACATGCAGGAGGAGGCTGTCACTGCTATCAAATGACATAGGGAATTCAGGAGATCAGGATGATAACTAAGGTTAAGACAGAAACTGATAAATTCATTTGAAGTGGAGGGACGTACTATCATGATTTACTTAGGGACTGAGGATATGAAACTTTTCAGGACTCAAAAAAATCTCCAAACTCACTTCCATGAAGTCAATTCTGATGCACAGTGACTCAATAGCACAGAGAAGAACTTCCTCCGTAGGTTTCTGAGCCTGTAAATATTTACAGAAGTAGAAACGCCTCCTTATGCCCTTTCAGGACTAGAACTGGAAAATTCCTTGGCAAACATTGATATGTTGTAGGATGTGTCAGAAAAAAGACATCATGTTTGGTAGCAGCCCAATGAAAAGAAGAAAATCCTTTTATCAGATGGTTTGACACAATACCTGCAACAATGGACTCAAACACGGCAAAGATCATGAAGATGGTGCTGGAGCAGTCAACTTTTGTACATAAGGTTGCCATGAGTCATCGCTGACTCCGTGGCAAACACTAAGGACAAGTTTCAGACAGGTTGGATGTGAGTATCTGCGCACAGTGACCACCAGGTGTTTGAGTAGTTAGAGCGGGTGTGCAGAAGGGATGACAGAGTTGGAAGCATAGTTTGGGCAGTTGCCAATATGGACATCACGGCTGAAACAACAGGAGGACGCATCACATTTCATAGCATGGGATCATCGTGGAGAGCTCATAGCATGAGGATAAACTACCTCAGATGCTTTGTGGAATGAGAAGGGCCATAATTATGAGGGGGAAAAATCCAAATCAAACTCACTGGCATCAAGTCGATGCCTGCACAGCTATGAGAAAGGAGTGAGAAAAATGGAGCAGGCTGAAATTTCAGGCATACATAGGTCTATAGGTTAGTTGTCCAAGAAAACCGAGTCTGAGTCACCAGAGATGTCAGAGGGGAATTGGAACATAATGATGATGCCCTGAAGGTCAGGGAGGAGAGAGCTTTTCTAAGAAGGTGAGGTCAAGGGAATTCATCTTAAGGACAGGTGCTTAACATGCCATTGAAAACCTATAAAAGATCTTTTTTGTGGAGTCCTCGCTGAAGTCTTGAAGTTAGATAACTCGTTGCAATGGAGTTAATTGTGATTATACCAATCCCAAGTATATTGTAGTACCATTATCTTTCTAGGTCAGTGGGTCTCAACCTTCCTAATGCCACGACCCTTTAATACAGTTCCTCATGCTGAGGTGATCCCTAACCATAACATTATTATTTTTTCTTTCTTTTTAAAATTTTTTTCAGGGGATAGCGCAAACACTGTCCCCCACTACCACAAAATATGCAGTCAAGTTTATTTTTGTTGCTATTTCATAACTGTAAATTTTCTGCTGTAATGAATCGGATGACCCCTGTGAAAGGGTCATTCAAACCCCAAAGGGGTCACAACCCACAGGTTGAGAACTGTGGTTCCAGGTGTTTCTCTTATTCATTCTTTAAATATTTTCTTTTTGCTGTTGTTGGAAACACAGCAAAATGTACACCAATTAAAAAAGTTCAACATGTATAATTCAGTGATATTGATTTGTATTCTTCTAGGCGTACAACCATTTTCACCCTCCTTTTCAATTTGTCCTTTCTCTGTTAACATCAACCCACTGCCTCCGAAGTCTACCTAACCTTTTGAATTGCTGTTGTCACTGTGATCCCATAAAAAGATATTAAAAGAGCACAATGTTTAAGGTAGGCATTCTTTATTGGTTAAATGAAACTACTGTTTGCCTCAAGGAGCTCTGGTGGGGTCGTGGGTTGCCTGTTGTGTTGCTGATCTCAAGGTCAGCAATTGTAGCCTACCGTCTGCTCGTGCGGTGAAAGGAGAGTATCTCACCCCATAAAGATGTTCAGCCTCAAAAACATTCAAGAGTAGTTCTGACCTATGGGGTTGCTAGGGGTCAGAATTGACCGAATGGTAGTGTTGGGTTTGTGAAATCATTTAAATCTAAGACTTATTCTGAAGAATTGGATTAAGATTTGAAGAATGTATGAGTTCAATTATTGCGGTAGTTCATGCAACCTCCTTGGTTCCAGAAAGTCTATGAAATTTTAAAATTCTGTTATGTATATTCCATCCCTTGGTAAAGATGAGTCTTTTATCAAATGTTTAGTATTGTGAACTGGGCCCTGTGCTGTACTTCTGGTCTGCTGGCAAAGGAGGCAGTTAGTCACATAGTCCATTTTCTCTTCCGAATCCAGGTGAACAGAGACCAGCTGCTAGACTTAGAGGGATTTCAATTGCTATCAATTTAGGGAAGGAGATCACCATGTCAGGATGGATATGAACCTCTTAACTTTCTTTAGGTAGCCTAGCCCAAAACATTTGCACCACCCAGACACTTGAAATCAGATTGCAAAGTGCTGACTGAAGAGTGAATGGCAAGAAAGGAGTATGAGCAATGAACAAAGATGTATCCTTGTTCACAGTAGTGCAGGGAAAGTTAAGAGGAGTTGCTTCCTTCAAATACTTGTCAAGGTCACACTCTTCTTTGAGGTTCTCCTAAGTGATTTCAATGCCTATTGTACTTCTCCTCTAATTTCCTTTAGAACCTAGGCACTGTATCACACTATATAGAAAACTTAACGATGTGATGCTCTTCTTTGTTCTATGGCTAATTGGTTGTACTTGGTTGATCTTCCATTTGAACTCTAAACTTCTATAAGTGAGAAACAATGGCCTATAGACCCCAGAGTGCTCAGTGCTACACAAGGAAGACCTTTGACATTTTTGTCAGTAGTTAAAATGAGAATGGTAGACAAATCCTCTCGGTCTGATTTGCTCACTATCAGGCCTATTGATATTTTCAGTGATATCTTCTTTGTTCTGGGAACTGTTTTGTACTTCACAGTATGATTAGTAGCACCATTGTCCTCTACTCACTAGTGGCTAGAAGCACCCTTTTCCATCCTCTCAGCTTAGTGCCGGATGTGGCAACTAAAATGTCCACAAGCCTGGCCAAATTAACAAGAACAGTTATGAATCCCTGGTCTACATGATCTGGGCCTACCCTCTCCATTTGATCTTCAGCAGTGGCCAGCCAAAGCTTTTTCTGAATGAGAAATATTGGTGTCCAGCTCACAGTCTTCAGAAATAAATGTGTTGCCTGCTTCCCTTGCTTATTTTCAGTTGATACCCTGGACCCCATTCATTTCACTGCCTCTCCCTTGAGTAAGTAACTGACTCAGTACTTGCACTTAAACAGCAAGTACAGAAATTATGCCAATACACTTCCCTTATGATCCTGAATAGCAAAGTAAAGCTAGCGAAATCTCTTATTACAGCAGTACTTTGTAATATTTCTCAAAATGTAAGGGATGCATTTATTCATCTGTTTGCAAAGTATAACTAGTAGTACATATTTTTCCCTTTCCAAACATTATTCAAATATTAGATTGTAACTCTGCCCATAATCTCCTCAAAGATTGCTCAGACACTGGAGAAATCAGGGGGAAAATCAATGTAAAATAAAGAAAGATTTTCTAGGGCCAAACCAGAACAGAGACAGAGGACCCAGGAGTTCTTAGATCTCAATTTTCAAGTTAAATCAATTCCGTGATTCTTTAATACTCACAATGGAGCCATGGTTTCTTAAGTTTCTTTTTTGCCACTATAAGAAATGAATGGATGTGGGTTGAGCTCAATTCAGGGTGAGAGTAAGGATGAGGGGAGGGGTATGTGAAAATTAAGGACTCTGGTCCTTTGCCTGCTCTATCACAACTTACAGGCTTTCCAGATTTCTTGGTATTGCTTTGTATAGTGCCAGATTGCCCAGTAAGCAAGCTAGGTATGAGCTGACAGAAGCTTACTTACTAATCTGTAGTAAACAATTTCATTCCCCCCCTTGCAAAGATTCTGCTTCTAGGGGTGACTGGTCTCTGTGTTTCTCCCACCAATAGAATCAAAGCCTCTTTTCAAATTGACAGTCCTTGAAAGGGATGGAATACTCAGTAGGAAAAGTAAGTAAGCATGGGTTTACTTGTGCTGCCTTATTCATCTGTAGAGAACAGTTTCACTTTCTTTTTAATCGCATCAAAGATATACTTAGCTTGCTAGTAGGCTCCAAGTGGGACAACTGTGGAGCTTCAGGATCTTCCAGAAAGATTTTGATCAAGGCATTGAGCCAGAGTTTAACTGCCGTAAGAGAGATTCAGTTTAGGTTTACTAAGGGGGGCGGGGGCACAGAGGAGCAACACGGAACAAATGATATCTTCCAAGAATAAGTGAACGCTGGTTGGAAATTGGAAACAACTATGTCCTTCAAACAGATATAGTTCTTTTTGGGTGGGGGGGCATCACTGCCCTCTGATGGGAGTGGGAGGCCGAGCCTTGCTCCTGCAGAGCTGCTGCTGGATTTGAACTGCCAAGCCCATGGGCCACAGTCCCACACTCAACCACTACGCCACCGGGGCTCAGCCCACAGATATAGTTCTTACATCCAACAGAAATTTTCCTGTTTGCTCTCATCTAGTAATTACCTCCCAGGACTGGACGAGGGTGCATCAATCAGAAGAGAATAGATCAGATTAAAATGTATTTAATTTTGACATAGGTGGAGAGTGTATGCAAGGATTACCTTTTAGTTGCTGGTGGTAGACTATATTATCATTTCTTCCATCTGCAGATAATACTCTCAGAGTTGAACATTATATTGGTTACTCACAAACCATTCCCCTCAATCATTTTTCTACACAAAATCCCCAGGAAGTGTCTTTCTTCCTTTCTTCCTTTCTTTCCTTATAGAGTAATCATGATCTAGACTTTTTGTAAGTGCCCCTGCCACATTTCTGAAAGCCTGTCATCAGATGTTCATGTCTCATTCCCCTTCAAACCTTACCCCTGTCCCATGTTTCAGAAAAAGGCAGTCATGGGGAAGAAGGACCTAGGTGGTCACCAGAATCTTTTATAAAGGGAACTGAAGATGGCTACGACTCTTTGTTTCCTTTCCTGATTTTCCCAGGGATGAAGAGCCATTCTGGAGTGAGATGGCACTGTGCGAGGTGTTTTCCTTTGAAGTTTGGTCAGTCTGTCACACCAGGCTTTAGAGTCAGTTCTAGCTTGGAATCCTAGCCTGATGCGCAGCCCTAATCCTATATGTACAAATTAAGGATATCATTCATTTGTCACTGCTATTTACCTGGACACATGACCATTTGGCTAGATAGAATTTTTTTATTATTATTTTATTTTATTTTTTATTTATTTTTATTTATTTTTTATTTTTTGGGGGGCCTCACTGCCCAGGTGGTGGGAGTAGGAGGCACAGCCTTTGCCCCTGTGGAGCTGGAATTAAACCTCCATCCCATTGGGCTGCAGTCCCACGCACAACCACTACGCCACCGGGGCTCAGACCTAGATAGAATTATAATAGCAAGGAGACCCTGTGGCTTTTAAATGTTGGAGCTCTTTATCAGAGTAGAAAGCCTCATCTTTTTCAGAGCAGCTGGTGGTTTTGAACTAAACGTAAGGAGTTAGCAGCAAAATATGCAACCACTATACTACCAGCATCCAGTACTATTCTAATTTTATCTAGGAAATGAGACTTTCTACTTCCCTAGAGTTACTACTTTTTGTCTGTCCAGATTTCATACGGTGGTGGCTCGTATGTTGCTGCGATGTTTGAAGTGATGTCACCGGTATTTAAAATAGTATCAGGGTCACCCAAAGTGAACATGTTTCAGGAGTGCTTCCAGACACAGAATAAGATGATGAAGAAAGGATCTGTTGCCTACTTTGGAGGAAGTAGTCACTGCTAACCTTATGCATAGCATGGAAACAATGGCACTACCAAGGACCCACTGAATGGAAGGAGAGTCTTGCAAGAGGATGGGCCACTCTGGTCAGAAGGCACTCAGAATGTGACTAAGGAGGAGATGCTTTCTCTGAGTGGAGTCCACCAGGGTGACTTGAATGGAGTAAACCCGTGGGAGTGAAGGTTTTGGGACATTCATTTGCTGATGGGACACAACTCAAAATGAGAACCACTTCAAAAATCTATGCACAAATATTGATAACCTAGGTTTAGTGAGCTGAAATGGACAGGTATTGGCCAGTTTGAGTAAGAAAACTATGTGATTTTCTATGTCAGGGATGGCACATCAAGAGGAATGTTGTTGCCTTCACTATTAAAAAGGATATTTCACTATCTAAGTTCAATGCTGTCTATGATAGGAGTATGTCTATCTACATTAAGGGAAACAAGATCAATGCAACTATTATTCAAAGTTATGCGCCAACCACCACAGCTAGTGATAACGAAATAGAAAAATTCTACTAATATTTTCCTTCAGAAATTGATCAAACATGTAATCAAAGTGAATTGCTGATAAATGGAATGCAAAAGTTGCAAACAAAGAGGAAGGAATAGTAGTTGGAAAATATGGCTTTGGTGACAGAAATGAAGTTGGAAGATCATATGATAGAATTTTGCAAGACCAACTTGTTTATATAAAATACACCTTTTCAAAAAGACCAACTGCAAATGTACACATGGGCTTCTCTAGATGGAAAACACAGAAATCAAGCTCACTATATACATGGGAAGAGACAGTGGAGAAATTCAATATCAGCTGCTAAAATCAGGCCAGGACCTTACTGTGAAACAGACCATCAATTCCTCATATATAAGTTCAGGTTGGAGTTGAAGAAATTCAAAACAAGTATAGGAAAGTAAAAATATGACCATGAGTTCATCACACCTGGATTTAGAGAACACATGAAGAACATATTTGATGCATTGAGCACTAAGGACAGATGACTTCAGGAGCTGCGGGAGGACATAAAGACCATCATGCATGAAAAAAGAAAAAGGTTTAAAAAAAACAAGAATGAATGAAAAGATAAAAAAATTGAATGAACCAAAAAATAGACCAAAGTATACAGCAGAAGACACTCTAACTTGCTCTTAATTATACAGTATCTAAGGTAAATGGAAGAAATGATAAATCAAGGAACTGAATAGAAAGTTTCAAATGGAAACCTGAGAAGACAAAGCCAAATACTATAATGAAATGTGCAAAGACCTAGAGTTAGAAAACCAAAAAGTGAGAACATGATTAGCCTATCTTAAACAGAAAGAACTCAAGAAAAAATTTAAGCCTTGAATTGAAGTGTTGGAATATTTTCAGGGCAAACTATTGCATTGACATAGGAAGCATCAAAGGAAAATAGAAAAGAATCCAGGAGATATTGTACCAAAATGATCCAGGTGACATTCCACTATTTCAGGAGTTTGCATATGAACCAATGGTTCCTAAAGGAAGAAGTTCTCAAGTTTTACTGAAATAATTATCCAAAAGTGAAATGCAATGCACAAATATTGATATCCTAGATTTAGTGAGCTGACATGGACAGATATTGGCCAGTTTGAGTCAGGGATGACACATCAAGAGAAATGTTGTTGCATTCACTATTAAAAAGGATATTTCAATATCTAAGGTCAATGCTGTCTGTGATAGGTCTATGTCTATCTACATTAAAGGAGAAGCTGGCTTATATGAAAAAAGAATGTGGTTTCAGGATTGCAAGGAGGCTTACTAATCACTTGTGATATGCAGATGACACAGCCTTGCTAGTGAAAATGTGGAGGACTTGGAAGACTTGCTGATGAAAATCAAGCATTGTAACCTAAAGTAGGGAGTACACTGCAATGTTATCAAGATCAAAATACTCACAAAATGGACCAGTAGTTAGCATCATGATAAATGGAGGAAATACTGAATTTATCAAGGATTTCATCTTGCTTGAATCCCCAATCAATGCTCCTGGAAGCAGCAGACAAGATATCAAATAACTTGTGGCATGGGGTAATTCTGGTGCATAAGACCTCTTTTTAGAGTATTTAAAAGCAAGAATGGTACTTCGAGGACCAAGATGGTCCTGAACCAGATATTTTCAATTGTTTCAATAGGTATGCATAAGTCAAACATTGAATTAAGAAGAAAGAAGAAGAATAGATGCATTTGAACTGTGGTACTTGTTAAGAATATTTAAAGAATGACGGAATGCCAAAAGAACAATCTGTCTTGGAAAAGGTATGGCCAGAATGCTCCTTAGAAGCAAAGATGTTGAGACTTCAACTTATTACTTTGGGTATGTTTTCAGGAGACATCAGTCCTTGGAGAAGGACACTATGTTTGGTAAAGTAGACAGACAGTGAAAATTAAGAGGGCTGTCAATGAGACGGATGGACATTGGTTCCAACAATTGGCTCAAGCATCGGAGCAATGGTGAGGATGGGGCAGACCTGAGCCATGGTTCCTTCTGTTGTGCTCAGGGTCATAATGGGTTGGAAACAACTCAATAACATGTAACAAAGATCTACAGCCTCACAATCCCATGGAGGCAGGTCTACGGTGGTGCTCTACAGACTCGCGATGAGCTAGAGTCGACTTGATGCCACTGAGTTTGAGAGGTTTCTCTTTTCTCCCCTAAAAGCTAATTCTAATAGCTATTCTGTTTGGGTTTTGACCACCACATCCAACTTCCTTTTGTGGTATTTACAGGATGGAGTTTGTTTTCAAAAGTTTGGCTTTAATCCATCATTGGGAAAACTCTTGGCTTTTGTTTTAGAATAAGCACTCCACGAGGCGAAGGGCTGTACTTCATGTTATTTACCATTAGGTTTTGCTCTTTCATGCTCTTATTATCATATTTCAATCCTTAGAATATTATCTATAATGTGATCAAGAACTATTTCTAGAATGAATCAATGTAGACATCTACCAATCCTGGTGCCCAAATCAGTCCCTTTTAACTTGCTGCAACACACAGCCCAAAGTAAAGCATGGTTACAATCAACAGGGAAAGGTCCTGTGCAAGCACTAACTTGTGTGCAGTGCTATTTTCCTGGCTTGCTCTGGAACATACCTACAAATTTTAGTTGACTTACTAAATACGGACTTACTAAATAATTGATACTGACTTACTAAATACTTGAAGCATTAATGGGATAGTGTTGTCCTTCTAGGACTGTACAGGCTGATATTTGCTTAACTTAGAACAGGATGAGGATAACAAATTATTAATTGAACAGACCTGAATTCACAAGGTGAAATAAACTGAAGTATTTTATTAAAATGTGAAAATATACAAATCCCTACTATCAAATCAAATAGTATAGGAAGGATCTGGAGTAAATTATCAGCCTATGATGTTAAGGCTCTTGGTGAAACCATTAGACAAGTATGACTGGTATGCCCTGGTTCAAAGTCATGTTCTTGAGGTTTCAATTCAAAGATTTCAGTTTCCTATAAGGTCATGTCAGTGTAAATTAAGATAGCTACTTCCTTGCCTTAAGACTGATCAACTGTGGAGAGTTCACAGTTTCAACAAATGCTCAAGGTTCAACCTTGTGAAGGTAAAGCTTCCTTTACTGCAGTTACAGCTCATCAGTTCTCTCTCTGTTCAGTGCCATTTCATATTATAAGCATGGACTTTTATATGATAGTACATTGGCAGTCTTTCTGCTGCATCATAAACATATTACAGAATGTTTATGAAAATATTGTACAGATCAGAGTTGTACAGATCACTTTTACTGAGTAGACAAGTATTAACTTTTGGGGTGAAATGTTGCCAAAGACTCTGCCCCCTGATTTCTTCATGGTGGAGTAACAATTTGGTAACTGTTTCCCATTTTATGCTATAAATATGTCTGGGTCCACTAAGGCTAGAACAGTGCATTTCCTGCCACACCGGGGATCCAGAGGGGTAGCATGAATTAACAGGATAACTATGGGAATGCCATATATAAAATGGAAGGGGGGGTGAGTTGAGAACTTTATTCACCTGAGGTAACCTTAGTAAAGAGTAGTTGTCACAATCAATTCAATGTCACCCATAAACAACAGAATTAAGGCCTAAAAAGCCCAGTAAAGGCTTTTACTGGTGAGATCACAATTAAGTTCTTGATCATACCTAAAGGTAACTTAAGGTATAGTCAGAACTCCTTATAAAATGAAGTATCGGTCTAGTCATAGCCAGGTTAAAACTTAATCTGAGCTCACTCAAAGTCTAAACCTAGTTAAATATTAGTTGTGGTAGTTTTTGTGTCAACTTGAAGAAACATAAAATAGGTGGTATTCAGACTGCTAGGTCACAGCCTGATGGTGTCTTCTGGTGGGTGTGGCCCTCTCATATGGAGGACCTGGGGAAAACTCCAACCCCCTATACCTTCATCTTCTTGCTTGTTGGCCACTCTGAGAGCTGCCAGTGTCCTGCCATGTTTCCAGTGACCTTGGATCCACAAAACTTCACAATTACCAGTCTGTGATCTTTAAGCATTCTGCATAATTGCATGTGACTGCGAGTCTTCAGAGGGACTTATGGACTAGTATCAGATTTGTGGACTTCAGTTGGATGGGGCTTGGGTGTTGTTTTGATAATTTCGATACTTACTAAAATTATTTCTGATATAGAGCTCTTTCTTACATATATATGAATGTCACTGGTTTTGTTTCTATAGTCAACCCCGACCTGACACGTTAGTCAAACATTAAGTAAGGTATGCCCAGACCCTAAGCATAGTTCAAGATTACTCATAACCTTATTAAGGAGTAGCCAAGGGCTAAGTCTAATCAAAAGTCAAACAGTTTGGTTCAGTAAGATCCGATCGGGTATAGCTCCCATCCTTATTTTCATATCAGGAGAGTGAATCAATGTGAGCTGAAGTAACCTGTCCAAGGTAAGAAAACTTTAGACTTGAAAACAGGTCTATTTGCCATCACATCCCATATTCTTTTTTTTTCACATCCCATATTCTTCCTCTTAAAACTAACCTTACTTTCCCCTCTTTTCTGCTTCCTGGAATCATCTATGTGGGGGCACTATCCCCCAAATCAGAATTTTTCTACCCCTCCAAAGTTATGCATTTTTTTTTAACAAAGCAATCTTATCGCCTTTTCAAAGCATTCTCCATTACACTGAGTACATTTGTTAAATGTGCAATTCCGTTCTTGGAAACATTTTTCAAATTCTTCCGTTTGGACGACTGACAGTTTTTCATTCCCTCTACATTGTCTAATCGCTGTCCTTCATGTCCCACTTCATTCACAGAAACTGGGTGAGGTCAGGTGAGTAAGGTGTGTGGAACAAGAGAGGCACGATGTTTTCTGCCCCAAACTGGCACACTGAGATGGCTGTGTGAGCAGGCACATTGTTCTAGTGGCATAAACTGTCTCCCATCTGGTACAAATTAGGCCTTTTGTTGTTGTTGTTGTTGCACATGATTACACATTCTTTTCAGAACCTCTAAAAAGAAAGCTTGATTAAAAGTCTTATCTGGTGGAACAAACCCCAAATGCACCATGAGAGGACTTTTTTTCTCTTCAGGAAGTTCACACACATTCAGAACAAGGTTTGCTATCAATTATCATTTCACCTATTTTGAAATGAGACAACCACGTGTACACTTCGCTGCCCTTGTAAGCTGTGCTCAACATCACGGCAGTTTCTGTGGCATTTTTCCCAAGCAGGAAACAAAATTTCACAGCTGCATGCTGTTCCTTTAAATCATCTATCATAATATACGAGGTTTGAGTCAAATTGCTTTTATGAAAAAATTCACTGTTGCCAAAGAGAACCTTCCCAGGTGCTGACACTGAGTTCATTAGCATAGAGAGAGAGAGTTCCTTGATGCTCACCTAGCAGAAAAAACATGTACTACAAAAGCTCTGTTCTCCCTCATACTCTCATGCATGTCTGGGTATTTTGTTGTGTTTGGTTCTCTGTTATCTGAAATTCAGGAGGCATTTAGTTGATGCTTTTGTAAAATGTTCCTAGATATGGCCATAGTATAATATCATTCTGGGGATCAAAGAAATAAGCCAGAGTCACTCTTCTGTGACCTTAGTCATGTGGGTTTGGTTGCCAGAAAGATCTGAAAACTTGGTTTGCCTTTACCTAACTGTATGGAGCCCTGGTGACATAGTGAGTCACGTGTTGGGTTGCTAACCACAAAACCAGTGGTTCAAATTCACCAGGCACTCCCGGAAGAGATGAGGTTTTCTCCTCATAGAAAGATACACAAAACCCAAAGAAGCAGTGAGTTTGGTTTGAAATTTTCCAAACCGTCATCTCTGTCACCTTCTTGGAGCTTATCAGGGTTAAGAAACCTCACCGTGAAAAAGTCTGCAGAGCTGTACCTAGGAGAAAATAGTTGCCACCCCTACTGAATGTGGAAGCTTCTACATTGGATGCCAGTGGTAGCAGCATGCTAGGTATGAATTATCCGTAGTTCTTACCAAATAAGCACCAGTTTCCCATTTGATCGTACATTTAAAAGGACAGTCTCCACTCGTTTTGCATGGCAGTGGTAGAAGCAGTGGGGGCGTGCTTTCCCCACAGAAGGTTAATGGATTAGACGGTGATCCAGGGGAAGAAGCCATTAGGAGGTACTTTGGGTAGCAGATCCCTGCTTGCTTGTTTTGTAATGACCCTCTTTGTGCTATTATGTAGCTTTAGAATGGCTAGTTTTAAAAGGGAGGCAGAGTTGGTTAGGAAGAAGCAAATGATTTATTCCTGAGCAGCTGGGGTAGTCAAATGTTGCTTGCTTTCTTGGAAAGAGTGCCATTTGGGAATGGTATCATTTTTCTCTGACATTCACATGGCAAACCCCCACATAAACTCAGACTTTCAGATGACTTAACGTGTTTGTATTCCTGTGAGTAAGTGAAACACATTCAGCTTCAAGACACCAGGTTAATGGCATAAACAGGGCATCAACTCCGTTCTAACAAACAATCATGAAGGCCTTTCTGAAGGATCTTTGGAGTATAAAGTTGGAGGCTTTGAGAAGAGAATGCTGAAATCAGTCTGTGGCTGTATATTCCAGCTATGTGACTTGGGGTAGATCATTTGGCCTGCTGAGACTTTAATTTGAGGAGCCCTGGTGGTATAGTGCTTACATATGGGTCTGCCAACTGCAAGTTCAGTAATGCAAAACCACCAGCTGCTCTACGGGAGAAAGACGGGGTTTTCTACTCCCATAAGGAGTTAGTTTCAGAACCCCACGGGGGTAGTTCTGCCCAGTGCTTCAGGGCTCACTATGAGACAGCATCGATTTGATGGCAATGAATTCGGCAGTGGGTTTTGTTTTGAATTTTAATTTTTACCAAATGTGACGTGGGGATAAAAAGTTCTGCATTGCCTACCTACATTATATGATAATGATGAAGATCAAATGAAATAAATGTGGAAATATTGGAAAAAATATGTAGTCCAGTGCCATAGTCAGTTTCAAAATACACTGACTCTACGTGACAGTAAAACTGATGCACACAGTGTACGATATCACATAGTAATAATAATTTGTAAATTGTCAAGGGCTCACGAGGGAGGGGGGGGGAATGGAGAGGGAGGGGAAATATGAGACGCTAAAACCAAGGGCTTAAGTAGAAAGAAAATGCTTTGAGAACAATGATGGCAACAAATGTACAAATGTGCTTTGAATACAAGGGATGGATGGATGGTGATAAGAGTTGTATGAGTCCCCAATAAAATGATTAAAAAACATCCATACGCTGTAATCTTCATAGCAGTCTATCACCAGCGCTTTCTTCTGCAAAGCAGATGCCTGGATTTGAACTGCCCACATTTTATTTGGAGCCCAGCATGTAACAATTTCCCCAGTAGGACTCCTTATTCGTTTGTGGAATTATAATACGGTAATCGGGAGTTCTTGGGTGGAGCAAATGATCAAGCACACAGCTACCGGTAACAGAAGGATTAGTGTTAGAAACTAGAGAAATCTCCAGGCAGATAGGGGGCGCAGTTCTTTTCGGAAAACCTGTGGTCTCCAAAACACAAAATGGATTTCACAGTGACTTTGGTTTTTAGTTTGAAGACTTTTATATAACCTCATACAGTTTAAATCCTTCTATATGTGTTCATGCATTTTAGAATTGTTTTGTTTAAAAGCTCTTTGGGAATGATTTCGAACCTGGTAGCTCACTAGACTCATACTACTGCCCCCCCTCCAATTTCAAAATGCAAGAAAGGGTTGTCAGGTAAACTGTTTTTAAGTACCGCCCCCCTTTCTGCCCTGCCCCATACATCTCTGAATTATCGCGAGATTGTCGGACATAATATTTTCCCTCTTAATCCTATGCAACGAGCTCCACTAGGTGTGCAAAGAGCGCTGCTAACCAGCTCAGCTTGTACTGTGCAAGGAAGTCCTGCCTCTGTGGCCTTTTAAGTTTTCGGTGCCTTCTGAAATCGCCAAAGGTCTGTTGATTTTTTTTATTATTAAAATCTCTCTGCCTAGGGCCACTCATTAACAGATGAGTTCTGGAGTGGGTCCAGAATTCTCAAAAAACAGGTGAGTGGGGGGAGGGGAACGATGCGGGAATTTTGAGAAAGCGCTCTGGGTTCTTTCAGATGTTGTTATCTTGTCCTTTTTGTCTTCGCAGGTTATGGAAAACCCTTAGACATCGATTTTTGCCATACATCTAATGTTTTTGTTTTTATTTGTATTTTAGTTGTGGCAATATCATCCTGTTTGAAAGCATAAGAATCCAGAAAATAAATCGATAAAAACGAGCATTGGTCATCTTAGATCTCTAAGAGGTACATAGTTTTATGAGTATATAGCCAATTCTATAGATTGGCGAAAGGACAGAATGGATTCACCTCTCTGACACTTCTAGCCTCAGGCGATCTCTTAAGCTCCATCGGTCCCTCTGTCTTAGGATTCACAACCGACTTGGAATTCAGCCTTTTTCTAGGATTAATGAATAGTTTCCATTCTATTTTTGGTTAGGAGAATGCTATTAGCTCAAAGCACTAAATTAAAAAAAAATAAACCCAAACCAAAAAAACAAATGCATTAAACACAAAATGAAGCAAAAAACAAACCAAAACCAAAAAACCAAACATGCTACCACGAAGTCCAATCAGACTCATTCATGGCAATCCTACAGAATAGGGTGGAGCTGCTTCCTTTGAGTTTCTGAGACTAAGTCTTTAGGGAAGTAGAAAGTTTCATTTTTCTCCTATGGAATGGCTGATCCTTGAGTTTACTATCTTAACAGGCCCCCAAAACAGCGAGCTTGCTCTTAGAGGTACCCATATTTCGGTCCATTAGTATAGGGCTTTTAGAATTTGGACCTGAATTTAAAGCCCTGGTGGCCTTGTGGGTTCTAGGTAGGGCAGCAAACTGTGATGGTAGTGGTTTGAAACCACTGGGGGCACTCAATATGGGGAACAAGTCAGAACTGACTCGATGGCAGTGATGCTGCATGTTACTTGTCATCTGACCACAGACAAATTACTTGACCCCTTATTCTCAGCTGCCACCTGTCAATACATGGGATAACTGAGAGAATTAAATATACTAAGAAAAGTGCTTTATCGAGTGCATCTAGGACACATAGTACACATGCTAGTGTTTATTGGCATAATTGGGATGTAATCTCATTAGATGCATGCTTTTGGGGGCTTGGATTGTGTTTGGAAGAGGTGTACAATTTTTACACAGTTGAAAGGCACAAATCAGAAGTCTTATCTAATGAGTCCCACCCCCACCCCCATCCTAGTGGCACAGTGGTTACGCTTGGCCTGAGATCTGCCATGTTGGCGGTCTGAAACCACTAGCCGATCTGCCGGAGAAAGATGGGCTTTCAACTCTCAGTTAAGAGTTACAGTCTCAGAAACTCACAAGGGCAGGTCTACCCTGTTAGAAGGTTGTTATGAGTCAGTATTGACTGGACGGCAGTGATGGACTCTACCCCTGTGTCAACCAACACTTTATCTAAAGTGTGATAAATACCATGACTCTAGAACGTTCCCATATGCTCCTTCCCAATAGTGCCCGGTGCACTAGGTGTAATCCTATTCTGATTTTTTCCACCACAGATGTTTCAATCATTAAAATGCAATTTCCGATGAATTGCATTCTAGTGGTGGTTATTCTGTGCCTCGGTATGGATTGTGGTTCATAGTGACCCTGTTCAGCGGAAGGACACACTGCCCATTCCTTTGCGGTTCTCACAAGTGCTATTAGGTTTGAGCTCATTGTGACAGCTGCTGTGTCAGTCGATCTCTTTTTGGGTCTTAGTGACTGCAAAAAACATGGTGTTCTTTTCCAGGGACTGGCTGCTCCTGATAAAATTTCTGAACTCTCCCCATTCTTGTTTTTAAGGAGCATTCTGCTAGTGCTGCTTCAAAGACAGATTTGTAAGTTGTTGGGGTTTTAGGTTGTTTTTTTTTTTTTGCCATTTCACAGTACTTTTAATCACACAGTATGCTTTTGTGTCTAGTTGCTTTCTTGAGGTATACTGTTTTTGACATTCGAGCTATACAGTTGCCTTCATCTGTAGTACATTCCTTTTTATTTCTGACGAATACCTTGTATGAATATACCACCGTTTGTAACTACCCTGTTGAAGAACACTCAAGCTCTTTCCAGTTTTTTGATGCTGTAATCATTTTCACAAGAGGCTTTTTGTGAATATGCACTTACAGTTTTCTTAAGAGTGGAAGTGCTGACTTATCTGCAAGGGTATGCTTCGCTTTAGAAGAAACTTCCAGATGTTTTTCCAAAGTGATTGTACCATTTTGTATTTCTAACAAAAGTGAATGGGAGTCTGCTTTGAACTATTATCTTTATCAACGTTTGATGTTAGCCTTGAATTTAACCAGCGTGGAGTCTTTAATTCAACTGGCTCAGGAAGAGTGTTGTAGCATTTCCTTGTGATATTAATTTACGTTCCTTGATGACTAATGTTGTTGAGTATGTTTCCATGCGCTTAATACTTATTAATTTTCTGTACTTGCGAAATATCTGTTCAACCCCTTTGCCCATTAAAATTATTTTTTTCATTATATAAAAATTCAATAACATCATTCTCTTAGTTTCATTAGAAAAAAAGTCCAATCAAATCAGTGGCTTCTGGGGGAGGGGGCATCTGCTAGGTTACTTCAATTCAAGGAAGAGAAGTCAGCTCAGAAGGTCCAAGTTGTGATTCTTATTTGGGTCCTTGGTAGATTTTCTGTGAAGGACACAGGATACTCATAGGGGGTTATTATGAAGAACTTTTAAGAAAATTGAAAATGGTATTAGTAAGGAAAAAGGTCATTTCCAGAAAGTTGTCCCAAGCAAGGCTTACTTTCAACCCAACAATGCACCTATTCATTTTCCAAGGATCAAAACTCAAACCAACTGTCCCTGGGTCTATCGTGATTCATAGCAACCCTGTGGGGTGGAGTAGAGCTGCCTCAGTGGGTTTCTGAGACCGTAACCCTTTACTGGAGTAGAAAGCCTCTTCCTTTTTTCTGCCTAGCAGCTGGCGGGGCAGCCGGGACTACTAACCTTATGGCAGCCAACCAGGTAATCCAACATCTTCAGAGAATTGTTGTTTTTTGGGAATCTTTACCCCATCTATCCTACAGAGTTGAGCTTGCTTGCCCCTTCAGAATTCTTTTTCCTCCACAAACTCAAAGAGCATTTAAAAGGAACACAATTTGAGTCCCTGGAGAGTACTCAGACTTCCTGTTTGACTGCTGTAATTAAAAGAGCACAGACTAAGGGCAGAGTTAGAGAGATGAAAGCACCATCTTCTGGAGTGTGTAAACCTAGAAGGAGGATATGTTGAGAACAATAACTTCACCTTTTGATATTTGTTTATTAAAGATTTCTATGAGTTAACAGCAAGACATTTTGACTCACCCTTCTGGTAACTAATTGTTTTTTTGTTTTTTGTTTTTTGTAACAAGCAGCATGTGTTTCAATTGTTCATGTTTTTGAACAGTGTGTCTATATGTATTATTTTATTTTATTGAGAACTCGTACCGCTCTTAACATAATCCATAGGTAAATCCTTTGTGTCAAACACATCTGTACATATTGTTATAATCTTTTTGAAAACATTTTTTCCTACTTGTTCCCATGGTGTCAGCTCATTGTTTTTCCTCCCTTCCCCATGCCCCCTTAATAATTTATAAATTATTCATGTTTCCCCCCCCCCAAGTCTTACACCAACTGTTGTCTCCCTTTATCCACTTTTCTGCTGAGGGGAGAATACGTCGATTATTGTGATCCTCTTAGTATCTCTGCTCCCTTTATTGGTCCCCAGGGGTTTATCTGTTCTAGATTGCCTGTGTTGCAAGCTCTTATCTGTACCCAGGTACATAGTCTGGTCAGGCCAGATTTCTAAGCTAGAATTGGGGTCATGATAGGGGTGGAGGAAGCATTAAAGAACTAGAGGAAGGTTGTGTTTTTTGTTAGTGATATCCTGCACCCTGACTGGCTCATCTCTTCCTGTGGCCCCTCTGACAGGGGGTGTCCAATTGTTCAGCGGTGTATGAATGAACTCATCTCTCACTGTGTGACCTCTTTTCCCCATGTTTCTGTGCATAATAGAGACTTATTAAAATTTATTTAATGAACAACCGTGAGTTGTTCCTCTATTTCCCCCTCATTCCTCTCCTTCCATCTGAACTCTGTCCCTGAGTAAATGGTGACTTAAAAAAAATCTCAAATGTTTGACTTTTCTATGATGCGTGCCACCAGCAAGTAAAAAACAAAAAACCCTCGTCATGGCTGATGTGATACTTAGCAGTTTTTCAACACTCCTCATCCATCCACAGGCTCCTAGGCTTCAAGGTGCTTTGCAGATGGGCGATCTCTAAAAGGGTTAGTGGGTACATTGAATTCCAAGTTAGGTATGGAAACTTTTTTTCCCTCCTCAATCAAATGGGATTTAGCCACTTAAAACCGCTATCAAAGGCTATATAAGTAATTGATCATTAGATTGGTCTGGAAAAGAGGACAAAATATGAGATGCTCTTCTGCTTTTTTACATTTATTTTTTTATTTTTAAATTTATTATATTCCCCATTTTTTCTTTTTTATATTTATATCATGTAGAAATCAGTAAATATAATGTTCATTTGATGAATGAATCATAGATTTTTCCAATTATGTAAGGAGATGATTGAAACAATAGGGGAAGACAGAGCTATGGTGTGAGCAAGGGCGGAACACACAGGTGAATATTTATTGACCAAGAGGGGGAAATAAAAGAAGCCTTGATTGAGCTGCAGTCTGTAAGGTCCACAGTTCAAAACCACCAGCTTCTCTACAGGAGAAACACCCAGATTTCTATTTCCATAAAGAGTTGATGTCTCAGAAAAACACAGGGGCAATTCTGCCCTGTTCTAGAGTCACTAAGAATTCACATCGACTTGATGACAGTTAATTTTTTGGGTTTTTTTTTCAACGATTTTATTGGGGGCTCTTACAGCTCTTTTTTTTAAATTTTATTGGGGGCTCTTACAGCTACTACAACATTCAGTACATCATTTGTATCAAGCACATTTGCACACATATTTCCACATACATTTCCCAATATTTTCCACCTGAGCCCTTGATACAAGCCCCTTTAAAACCCCCCCTTTCCCTCCCCCCCTTTTAAAAAAATTAATCATTTTATTGGGGGGCCCCTACAACTCCCATCACAATCCCCAACAACATCAGTTGTATTCAGGCCACTTTTACACACCCATTGCCATCATCACTCTCAAAACATTCTCCCTCCCTCCAGGCCCCCATTATCTGCTCCCTATATTACCCTTCCTCCCCACTTCCCCTTGAACCCTTAGTAATTTACAAATTATTTTTTCATCCTGTACACTGTACAATGTGTCCCAACACTCACTTCCCTGTTGTCC
>PVJH01031763.1:0-23429 GCA_004026705.1 Nesogale talazaci
GCGGGATGAGATGTGTGTGCCATAGACGGAGAGGCTGGTGTGAGAGCCACCAGGAGAGAGGACACGAGCAGTTGGGGAGAACCTGGCTAAGACAGCCATGGAGAGGGCCTGGCAGAGGCGATTCACAGGCCGCTCTCCCCCTGCCTGGGCAGTTTCTACAGAGTTCCCAGGCTCCCTCAGTCTCCCACACTCCAGTGGCTGCAGAAAACATAAATGCGATTAGCCTCGGTCCACAAAGGCCTCATCTGTGAAAGCGATTTGAAGCTGGAACCAGAACGCAGATCTTCCAGGGCCATGAAAAGCAAAGGCAAATGAGACCTAACCTCGGCTGTTGCTGCTGTTGTAAGGGGCTTCCACGTCCCTTTCGGCTCACAGAGACCCACTGCCCGGGGCTGTACCATCATCACAATTGTACTGGAGCCCATTATTACAGCCGCCATGCCAACCCATTTCCCTGGGCGTCTTCCTCTCTTCCACTGATCCTCTGCATGATGGTCCTTCTCCAGGGATCGATCCCGCCTGACCACGAGGCCAAAGGGTGCGAGACCACGACTCTCCCTCCTGGCTTCCAGGGAGCTTTCTGAATGTATTTCTTCCAGGACAGATCGATCGGTTTGTTCTTCTGCCAGTCTCTGGTACTTTCAAAACTTTTTGTCAATATCAATACAGCTTTCAAATACAGGTGTTCAAATCAACAGACCACTGGACCAGGGCCCAGTGAAGCTCAGTTCCCTCTCCCAACCCATTTGCAAATCGTGCTGGAGAAACCGACGTCTTGATTCAATCTGTCGCGGAACGATACGGCCTGTGTCCTGCCAAGTTGAAGAGACAGGCGTGGGGGCTGGGCCGCAGGGGCCCCGTGAGTCAGAGCTGGGGTGTGACGTCTGTGACCCTGCTCGGCCGTATCTGAACTGAGAGAGGGTTTAGGCACTTCTCTGCTTCCTTAGACATAAGATGCGGCCCAAACCATCTAAACCTCATAGGGTGGCTGGGAGAAAGGAGTAAGATCCAGTGCATGACAAGCACTTAGGATAGTCCCTGACCAGAGTAAAGGCCCGATCAATGTTGGCTACATTTTTTTGTCCTTGGCATTGGTGTTTGGGCCTGCAGTTATGACACAGGGACATTTGTGCTGGGCCGGAAGGGACGTATCCTAGTGAAGCTGTGTATTGATGTGACACCCTGGCTCTTCACAGGGACGGGGCTCGGTAGTGGCCCACAAGAAGGAAATGGGGACCATGTCAAGGTCCCCACAGAGCCAAGACAAGGGGTTGGAATCTATGATTGGATGTTTCAAAGGGTCCAGAAACTTTAATAGGGAGGGCAAGAGGGGCAGTGGTGCCCGGACCCTATCTGGGAAGAGGCTAGGGTCTCTGTTGGGGGTACGAGAAGCACCCAGCCAGCCTAGGCCCAACACAAAGGGAGGCGGAGAGGGCTGTAGTAGACATACTGCCTGGATGGGAAGTGACTCTTGTGGTCTTGGGGGGCTGCCGGTTCCTGTCCCCTCATCTAGCCTAGCCTGGCAGGAATATCCTAAAAGCTAAGTCCACTCTGATTGGCAAGTGTGGACCTGATGTTGGGTGATATACCCGTAGTATATTTTGTGGCTTACAGACTGACTCTCAGTTATATGGAACATCCACGTGCTCCAATCTTGCTGGATAAAGGAGTTGTTGGCAGGACACGAGCTGGAGGGAAGCGGCGAGCCCAGCTTCTGAACATCATTTCTCTCGCTCAGGACCGAGCATTGTGAATCTGCCTGGCTGATGAGCCCACAGCAGAGGCTGGGTCTGGTGCGATCCCTTCCAGAACTCATGGATGGTCTTTGGAAGCAGACAACGGCCACTTAGAAAAGTGACCCCACACCAGGGTCAACCAGCGGATTGCCACAAATCTTGGCAAATGGAAATGATATTGGGTTGTCTCCTCCCAAAGCAATTAAGCTAGAAAACAGTAACTAGAAATAAACAGACAAATGCTGCGTTTAGAAGGTAAGAAAGATACTTTTAATGGATCCGTGGTTTACACAGCCTCTCCCTCAGTCCTCCTAACTGTTCCGAATGCAGGCCCCCGTTCCAGAGACTAGAAGGACGCTTCCGTCCCCCTCAGGTGCACCCACTGAGCAGGGCTGTCAACTTCCAGAGCCCCGGGCTCTCGGGACCCCCCTCCTGCTGGTGTGTCACACTGGGACAGCTCGCTCTCCCGGGGGTCGACCGCGCCCTGTCTTGGTGGTGCCACCTGTACAGGCACCTCTGAGCTCTGCTCTGGCTTCCTCGGGGGCCCAGCTTGGACTGCGGTAAGAAGTTCAGAGAGAGCGGAGAGGGCAGTCTCAGGCTGCTTGTCCCAACCGGCTCTGAACTGGAGCCCCAGGAAGACGTGCTTTCCTCGGAAAGACCCCTCCACGTGGTATGTGAACAAAGACAGACAGCAGGCAATGCCACTCCCAGATGGCTCCCCATCTTGCTCTAGTGCAGACGGAATAAAAAGAATCGCCCAACCTACCCCTCAGCAACATGAGCATTAACAATGCTCACATTACAAAACACCCAAAGCGGAACCGAATGGAAATACAGACCCTCTATCTTTGACTTAAATTTGGGGCTGGGGCCTCAAAGCTAGGACACAGATAGGCCAAAGTGGACGAAGCTGGGCAAGTTGGAAGCTCACTGCACTTGAAGAAAGAGCCAAGAGCAAGTTGCTCCCGGGCCTTTCCAGGGGCAGCCTTCTGAGTTCTAGCTGGCCCACAGACTGTGCTCTGGGGACCGGGACTAGTGCTAAGGGTTGCTTAGTGCTGTTACTCAAGCTTCCTCATCTCGACCTTCTGGGGTTCATTTTCCTTGAAGATATGTTTTTAGCAAAACCCTCAGAGACATTCGGAGCTTCCGAAGCACCCCTTTGCGCCCTCGTTTCTCCCTCTGTACATTGAGGTTACTATTGTCTGCGTCTGGTGAGTCACAAGTCTCACCACCGACCACATGCCCAGCCTTGTGCAACGGGAAGCCTTGACATAAACTGGACTCACCACGTGGCCCTGGGTGCGGAGCAGGTTGAAGGCAGGAAGAGAGAGTGGCAGGTTGGGCCAGAGGGGTCCTGAAGGAGAGGAGGTCATCTCTATTCTTGGGGTTGTCCTCCACCACGGCAGAAGTCACACTGGCCCAAGGTGAGGGGTCCACACCCCTGGGCCTCAGTGCTCAGCTTGAGCCCCGCCCTCCTGCTGGTTCTCCACATCACCAGGGGTCAGGCCCCCAGAAAGTTAGTCTGCCAATTAACAAGTGAACCAAGTCCCGACGTGTGCTGACGATCAACAACCCAAGGTCAGAGCCCCCAGGTACTGGTGGGCGGTGTGATCTGTCTGTCGGTGAAGGGTCAGGTGAACCACTGGCTGATGAAGGCAGATGGGTGCTCCTGGGCAGTCCTCAAATGGGACCGCAGCTCAAGCGGCCTTTTGAAGAGGGGCCCGTGTGTCTAGAGGCTGGACAGGTGGTGTGGAGCCCCCGGCATGAGTGATGGTCCGATGCCTTCAATGAGGCTGTTCCACTGATCGTAGTTCTCCTTCAGGTCTGAATGGGGAAGAGGGGAAGGTCAGGCAAACCTCACAACACAGCCAACCGAAACCCACTGCTGTCCAATCGATCCCAATGTGTCCCGCCCTACCGGACAGTGTCCAGCAGCTCCATCGGGGTTCTGCGGGTGTCCATGTCCTGGAGAGCAGCCTGCTACCCTTCCTCCTACAGTGTGGATGGTAGGAGGGCGGTCCAAAGCCTCTGTCTCTGAGTGCTTAACCCATGGTGCCACCAGGGATTGTTGCATGGGTGGAAGTGAGTGCCTGGCATGGATGTGGGGGGCCATCCTAGAAAGGAGCCGCATTGGGACCCCCCCCCCCCCCCCCACTCAAGGGCCTGACTGTAGTGGTGATGGCGGCGGCAGCGGCGGCCAGGGCGGTTTCTCTTTACTCACTGCCTTTATAATGTGTCTTACAAGGGACCCTGCTCAATCCCAACCAATTCAGGAGGACTGACAGTGGGTAACATCCACGCTGGGCCCCGGGCTAACTGCTCTATTTAACTTTCACAATATTCCTATGAACTAAGCATGATCACAACCCCCAGGGCACAGTTGAAAAGACAGGTTCGGGGAAGCTACCTGACTTGCCCCAGATCATCTTGCTGGAGAGTGGCAGACAGAGAGTTCAAACCCGGGCACAACGGGTCAGGGGAAGGAATGCCTGGACCCCGGCTCGGGGCTGCCGGGAAACAACAAACGGTCCCTTTGCATCCCACTGGAGGCACAGCGTGGTCCACTGTGTGGAAAGGCAGAGGCAACGGGTGGCAAGACCTTGAACTGACTGAAGACCAGGGTGAGCCCTGGGACTGTGGGTAGGTGGCGCCAGCGACCTGGCAAGAACCAGCAGAAAGGGTCCAGGGCACAAGCCCAGCAGGGCCTTGTTGTCCTCGCTCCAAACCAAGAACCTGAACGAAGGCAGGTCTCAGCCTCCTTCTCGTCGGTACCTCGTGCCCCACCAAGGACCCGGCACAGAACGGCCCCCAACAAACACCTGCTCCCCACTCACTCACTGGAGAAAGTGGGCGCAGCAGGCTGGGTGGGACTCTGTCCTGGGGGAACAAGGCCATAGAACCTGGCTCACAGAGCTCATAGTCCAGTGGGCGGGACATGCAGTACCCGCTGAGCAGGTCAGGGAAAGGAAAAGCAGCTTGTCGACTAAGGAGCGCCCTGGTGGCAGCCAGGTGAAGCCGAGGGGTGGGCACATAGTTCTTAGTGGGTGCTCGGGCCCCTCCCTAAGAAGGTGAGATTGGAGTGAAGACTGGGAAGGAGCCCTGGTGGACCTGCAGAGGGGAGCTGGGAACAGGTCCTGGGGGTGGGTTGGGGGTGGTGGGTGCCTGGGTGTCAGGGCAAAAGCAGGTAGGCAGAGAAGGGCGGCGTGCGGGGGGAGGGGAGGGAGAGGGCGGGAGGCGAGCACCTTAGGAGGTGCTGCAGGGCATCTAGCATGAGCTCAGCAGGGCGCTGAACACTGGCCCTGACTTGGAAAACTGGGGACCATGGGGGGTGTGGGGGGTGCCTTGGAAAGGAAGAGTGCCAGGATCTGACTGCTCTTATAAGGCAAGACCGTGCACGGTGAGAAGGGGGGCTGTGGGCGCCCAGTGGGGGAACCACTGCAGTGGTCTGATGAGATGGACGTTAGGCCCCGGCCGGATGGCAGCTGTGGAGGTGGTGGTGGGAAGTGACAAGGTTCTCTGCTTCTTTGGAAGGTCTGAGCACATCTCAAACGTGAGAGAAGAGACAGGGTGGTGAGGATCAGGGCCTGTCCCCTCTGTCGCCGAGAGGGGACAGACTGCCGGTCAGCAGCTCTCGGTTCGTGATGTCAATGAGGCGTCTATGCTCGTGGTGATGTCGGGTGGCTAGCAGTGGCCTGTATAAATCCAGGGCTCAGAGGCGAGCTCCAAGCGGCGATGTCCATCAAGGAGCTGTCAGTGCGGAAATGGCATGGGCCCTGGAAAGAGCTACGCAGCCTCAGACAGAGCAGACCTGGCAGTGTCGCTGACGGAGGTGCAGCGCAGGGACGCGGGACAGGGACTTTGGAACGGGAGCCGGGGCTGCCAACTGACTTTGCAACTGGCTAACCAGGCAGCCCAGGCCAAGAGCTTCAGTGACGTTTCGGGGCCTTCTTCGTCTGCGAAGTGGAGTGAGTAACAAACACCCCTCCAGCCTGGCCGGATGGTGGGTGACACATGGCTGGGCTTGTCAAGTACATGACAAGGGGACTGGCAGAACCCAAGTCCTACAGTCTTCCTATAGCCGAAGCCTCTTTCTGTTGAGTGCCTGTTCTGCTGGTCTCCCTTAGCTACTAAAGGGGGCCCAGTCTCGCGGTGGAGGGCGCTTGTCGTCTTTAATCTGCAGCCCTGACCCAATGCTTAAGGGGAAAGAAGGGGTGGGTGGGTGGGGGGGCTGAGGATGTGCTCTGCTACCTTTCAAGTCTTGAGACATGTTTGGTGGTTACAAATGAGGCCTGAAGGTCTCTATTAAAAACTAAGGTCTCGGGGCTGAGCCCTGGTGGCCTAAGTGGTTGAGTGTGGGACTGTGGCCCGTGGGCTTGGCAGTTCAAATCCAGCGGCAGCTCTCAGGAGCAGCACTGGGTAGCGCCCATGACCACCAGAGGGCAGTGATGCCCCAAAAAACAAACACAACAACAACAACAACACTAAGGTCTCTAAAGTCAGGCTGGGAAAAGGACTCCTGATGAGCAAGGTGACAGGATGAGCCAGAAGTATAAAAATGCAAATGTAGGTGAAAAAAAGGCCACCACCGCCATATTTGGCCAGATATGCTTTAAAGATGAACTCCAACTAGGCCAAACTTGCTGTACAGCTGTTGGACACGTTCCTGCACCCAGGCCTTCCAGGGTGACAGGACTGGGAACTGTTCTGACCACATCTACCATCTCATCTTCAGGGCTGGAGGCTGCCCTTTTAAAAGCACATGACAATCCGTGTGTCCGATGGGAGGGGACAAGGAGTGGCCCTGGCATTGCCAGGAGCACAGGTGCACATCAGGCGAACCTACAGAGAACACGACAGGGTACCCCAAACCTCTGAGAGTCGCCATGTGCATATGGTCTTGGCTGGCTCCTGAAGAGAACACCAGGGCGCACAAGGAGTTACAAAATATCTGATTTTGCCTCCAGGTTAGAGGTCGGCTAATGTTTAGCAATCCAGACAAGCCCTGACTTCCTTCTGCCGGATGCAGATAAGGGTCTCGCACTCCACTCTGCAGTCAAATGCTCTACCACTGAGCTCTATGCGGCCCCTGCACGCCACTCCACCGACTGGACGCGAGAGGCCCATCGAGCCAAGAGAACCCTGGATCCACGCTGCGCCGTGACCTACAACTATCTTGGCAGGGAACCGTGGGTTCGTACGAGCAGACCGATACTCTTGAGTCTCTTGCTGAGGGAAGCCAAGGGAACCTGGGGACCAGTGGGGGGCAGGGGGACTGAAGAGGAAAGTGTCACCAAGGAGGAAGACCAGCCCGGGCAGATGAAGTCAATCCAATTGATGAGGCGCTACGGACAAACAGACACCATCCGTGAGAGGACAAAATACTGGGCAGAAAGAAAATCACACCCTGGAGTAGAGAGGCAGGTGTGACAGGAGGAAGAGACAGAGAGGGCGGAAATGTGAGACAGACTGAGAGAAATGAAGTCCTGCCAGCCACCTTGGCTCCTGTAACTTCTCATTTCCCATCTAGTCCAAGGACATCCTCACACGCCTCATCTCTTCACCCCTTTCTTTAGGTCAATTGGTGACTGAACCAAAAAACTTCACTAAAATATCAGTTCCTAACACGACTAAAGTTGAGTTGCTATCTTACAACTCTCAGTCTTTACTTGCCTGGAGCAAAAGAGAAAGGCGAGAACTCAAGACTCAGGACAGGGACCAGGCTGACTGGACCATCTCCAGGAACCATGGCCTCCTCTGACCCGAGACCAGAAGAACTAGATGGTGCCCAGCTACCCCTGCTGGCCATGCTCATCTGGATCATAATAGGTGAATCCCAGCCCAAAGGGGCAAACCAGTGGAAAAGAACTTGGACTCTTTGAAAATATCCAGACTGAATGGACCCACGGAGACCGGAGAAATCTTAAGTCCCACGGCCCTGAGAGAAGTCTTTGAGCCCCTTTTCTTTCTCCAGCTCAACAGTGGGCTAGCTCGTAAAGTAATGCATAGGAACCAATTTCAGGGATCTGCATATGACCTCCTCTCCGGGGCACGGACAACAGGGAAGTGAGTGAAGGGACACACTGGACAGTGAACGATACGAAAATGTAATAAAAACGTGTAAATTACTAAGGGTGCATGGGGGCAGGGGAGGGAAGGGAAATATGGGGAGCTGGTACTGGAGGTGTAAGTGGAGGGAGGATGTTTTGAGAGTGAGGATGGCAACAGGTGTGCAAATGTGGCCTGCACACAATTGATGTATGTATGGATTGTGATGGGAGTTGTGTGAGGCCCCAATAAAATGATATATATATATATATATATAAAGTGATGTATAGTCCCTGAAGCCATTGTCCAGAGATCATCTTTTAACCCTATACCAAAAATATCTCCACAGTCTTCATAAACTCAAATAATAGTAACTAGCAAAAAAAATGTCTGCCTTGAACACTATGTTTTTTGATGGACTAGTTATATCAGGGGTCTTCAAAACAGTCTATGGAAAATAGAATTAAAATATAATGGACATTTCCATCAAACTCTCTGAAACCCTCTCCCATGAGACCAGGGGAGCGACGGTACAGACGTGGGAGACGTGGGAGACCAGATCACAGTGGCAGGCGCTTATGCTAATTGACGCTCATCGAGGGAGGGTGAGACGAGTGGCACAACTGGAAGAATAAAATCAGTGTCCCTAGGGCTGAGCCCCGGTGGTGTAGTGGCTGTGCGCAGGACTGCGGCCCACTGGGATGGAGGTTCAATGCCCGCTCACAGGAGCAAAGGCTGGGCCTCCTACTCCCACCACCAGGGCAGTAATGCCTAAAAAAAAAAAAAAAAAATCAGTGTCCCTGAGCTCACTGGTCTGTGTTCTGCTGTGAATATGGATGTGGGTGGAAACAGGATGAGGATTCTCTTCCCTAACTCACAATAGAGGGAACCTGGAAAGCTAGCATTCCATGGCAGGAAAGCCTCCACTTGGGTAAGTTAGGGGTAAAGTCCAAGTACATTACCCTGCTTCCAATATCATTCCCACAGATTCTCCCTTAACAGCGAGGCTGCCTTAGAGTGAGCACACCAAGGTTGATTTTATCTCCCAACAGAAGCAGCCATTCCTGTTATCTCCTCCCACTTTGGCACCTATCCCCCTCCTGCCTTCCCCTCAAGACAGGTATTAGGCTTCTTCACCTGTGAACTCAGGGACCTTACTGTAGATTCCGCCCATCGTGTGACCTAGGCCACTACTGAATATGCGTGTCTTGTGACTACCTACTAACATTCCAAGATGGTCAGGGCTCTCTCCCTCCTCCCAGGTCCAGGGGCTGAGTGAGCACACTGCCAAAGAACGCGTCTCATTCCTTTATTGTGCTCTCTCCTATCTCTTAGCGTCTAAGACTTCCCTCATGAGGACCCCCATCTAGTCTAACTGTACAATTGTGCCTCCGGCCCCTCCGCTGTTGGTGGCCGGTCCCCTCGGACACGTGCCTTCTCAACAAGGAGTAAATCCACAAGACACCAGTAATGAGGACCTGCCCCAGTCCCGCACTGCTGGAAAAACCTATCAGGCAAATCCTCCAGATGAGAAGGGTGGGGCTGTGCCGATGGGGAAGGGACAAACGGTACTGGACGCCTGGGACTGTTGACCTGACGTGAAGAGTGCCCCTGACATCATCCGACAGACAGACAGGGCGGACAGCCATTTTCGAATGGGAATGTTTGGCTGTGGACACCTCCACCCAAAATACAAAGAAATAGTATTATTTGAATAAGAGCACATGAAAGTTCCCAGTGGGGAACCAAGCCGACTGGAGTCGCAGTGCTCTGTCCATGCTAACAGCTGTGTCCCTGACCGTGTGGCAGAGAAGGTCTCAGAGGACATCTCTTCTGGCTGGGCAGGGGACCACATGACCGTGCAGGGCCTTACAGTCCCACGGGCCTGAGGAACATCAATCATCAATCTTCTCATGCTTTGGGTTTTTTAAGAAAGCATTTCCACACATGTAGCCTTCTTCTCGCCACGACTCCCCCCACAACGCAGGTACAGTCAGAGGTGGAGAACTTGGATTGGATGGTGGTCTGGAAGCCCTGATGGGGCGGTGGCCACAAGCTGGGCTGTGATCCGCACGGTCGGGAGGTAGCCCTGTACGTGGCCCTGCTCTTGGAGACCCACAGGGCTGGCTGTAAGGGTTCAAGGCAGCGAGTTTGGTGTTCCTGAGTGGAAAGAAGCGGATGCCCCAGGGGCAGTGAGGAAGCTCAGGTTCCCCTGGCGAAAGGGGGCAGCAGCCCAGGGTCACGCGGCCGGTCAGAGACAGAGTCAGGATCGCCAACCTCCCTGAAAAGCACTCTTCTATAAGGCTCTGCAATCTCTTTCACGCAGGCTTTCCTTTCTTCCCTCAAGGAAGCCGCCGGATCCCTCACGCGCCCTGTGAGTGCACTTGGCGGCACTGCGCGCGTGTTTTAGAAACTGAAGCTCCCTCGCAGCCCTGTGTGGATCCAGTGAGTCTCTTGGTGCCATTTTCCCTACGACATGTGTGTCTGTGTCAGAGTTTGTCATGCTCCCAGTGTCGCAAGCTTTTCCATGACGTTAATGCGTGCCTCACAGTGCGTCACAGTGTATCACGCAACCCTAACTTAAATGTGTTAGGGAGCCATCGTCGTGGTGTGACTCGTGTTACAGCAACACCGGCTTTGTTGGAGGCATGGAGGGGTGTCTGGGGGCGTCTTCAGAATACAGAGCTACAGGAACTCGGGGCGGGGCGGGGGGGGGGGGGGCGCCTGCCCCCACGAGCCCGGCGCTCTCCTTACCGAGGTGCTTCTGCAGGAAGGCTAGCATGGCTCGCACCACAGTCTGCTGGCCTTCGTAGGGGTCCAAGCTCCCTCGGGTTTCAAGAGAGAAGAATTTGCCAATCAGATTGCTCGTCACAAAGGCAAAGTCTGTCTGACTCCGATGGACAGAACCCCTAGAACAGAAGACAGACAAGTCAGCGGTGGGGGTTCAGCGGCTGGGACGCACATGCTATTTGTTAAGCACCTACCGCAGAGGGGCCTTGATGGCACAAAGCCCTTGGCTGTTGACCAAAAGGTCAGCGATGGGGAGAGGTGTGGCAGTCTACTGCAGTTCACCTCCGTGTCTGCAGGGCAGTCTCAAGACAGACCTGCCTCCGTGACAGTAGGTCTAGTTGCTGTGTGCAAGGTGCTTTAGAGATGTTCTCCCCTGATCTTCACAGTTAGGTCAGAGAAGCACTTCCCCCTTTGACCGAGAGGAATCAGAAGCTCGGAGACGTGGGATGATGTGTCAAGGTCACACAGTCATGATGGAACTAGGAATTTCGGCCCGGAGCACCGGGCCTTCATGACGGCTGGCCCTCTGGACCACACTGCCGCCTCCTGGCAGTGCAGGCAAAAAGCTGACAGGGATCGGAACGGAGGGCAAGGTCACACACATCGTCCCTCAGATGTTACTGTGGCTGGTTACACCAGGGCTACCGCCTGAAGAGGTGGATGAACTCATAGGACACACCGGCTCTGACCCATCACGACTGCATTGCGGCCGCCAGAAAATTGAAGGCAAGTGCACACGATGGGTTTCGGGATTAGACTTTAAGTCCTTTGAAATACATGGACCTGTCTGTCGGGAGACCCTGACCAGGCTGCTTCAAGCTCAGTGACTCACGATGAACTCATTTGTCAGTTCAATCGGGAGGGGAAATTGAAACGTTAAACCATTTGTTTGATGTCGGCCCGCAGCTAGGCCTTTAAATAAAGGGGTGCACAGACTAATACGATGGGTGCTTGAACTTCAGCCCCCGTATTAGGCAGTCGCGCACTGCCCACGGTAAACCTCCTCACAGACCCTCCCAATGGCTTATGCCTTTCCTTCCTTCCAGAGGCTAAGTCGTCCTGATCCTAACTGACTTGGAAAGCTTCCCAGAGGTCCTCTGAAATTAAAAAAAAAAAGGTAAGGTAGGTAAGGGGCCAATCCTCAGGCCAGAGAACGGAGGGGAAGGCATTTGGAACTGCTGAGCGTCTGCAGCATTCCCGGTGGCTGCTGGGTTTGGCCTTTCCCTGAGTGACGTCAAAGAGATGGGCATGCAGCATGTGTCGCTTCACTGAAGCAGGCCCTGGGGGCCCCGAGCCACGCGTGAGCCCCGGTGCGCGTGGGGATGAGAGCCGCAGTGGAGGGGCCACATGAGGGGACTTGAAGGACTGGCCATGTCTTTTGTCCCAAACTAAATGCAGGACACTGAAGTCGAGGGCTCTTGAATGGGATTTCAGCCCTGCCCGGGGAGGCAGTGCCATTTCCCACATGCCCTGCTTAACTGGACTGAAAACACAGTCCCTCCAAGTGAGAAATGGCTCCCGAAATAAAGCCAGCTGATAGTGGTGGGGACGGAGGGAGGAGAACGTGGTTTCTCTTGCTGAGAACTTGGATCTTCTCTCGAAGGAAACACGCATGATCTGTGAGCTCACACGTGCATGCGGACTTTTAAGAGCCTGGCAGCCCTCCTGGAGCAGTGGGTTCCCCGCTCGGCGGTGAGCTATGAGGCCAGCATCTCCGCAGTAGAGAGGCGAGGCCGGCCAGTCCCATAGTCCCAGCCTGGGACAGTTCTACTCTGCCCTGGGGGGCTGCACGGATCGGACTTGACTTGCAGATAGTGCGTTTGGGTTTTTTGATTTAAAACATCTACCTGATGAGTATCAAGGGGCTTCCAGATCCATATCTCTCAAAGACCCCGTACAATCCAGAGCCCACCCAGACCCACCCGTCGCTTCTCCACACATAATCCACCAACACTCCACTCTGGAGAGCAGCACCCGGATCCTGCCACGCCATCTCACATCAACAGCTGAAGGACCTGCTGTCCGGGGACTGAGGGCACCTTCTAACAGACTCGGGCTTCCGGGACTCGAGAAGTCCCACGTCCAGGTCCTCCAGGAGTGGGCAGACATGTGTGGATAATGCATGGGCCGGAGTTGAACCAGGCAGCCCCCTGGACCGGGCAGCCCCTTGCACCCCTTTGCACCAGCCTCATAAGAAGGAGAGGAACGACCTGCTGAACTTTGTACCCCTGCCTCTGGCATTTCACAGAGCTCATCTCCCTGGGCAGGGCACGGACTCTACCCGGGCAAGGCACGGAGCTCCCCCTCTAACATTCCGGGAAACAGGTTTGAAAAAAGGGATGATGTGCTCACAGGTCATCTCCCAACCCGAAACTTGCAAACACAGCACAAGAAACCTCCCTTTTCGGGGCTGAGCCCAGGTGGTGTAAGTGGTTGAGTGCGGGACTGCGGCCCGCGGGTTTGATGGTTCAAATCCAGCAGCGGCTCTCAGGAGTGGCACTGGGTGGCTCCCATGAGCACCAGAGGGCAGTGAGGCCCACACAAACAAAAAAGAAACCTCCCTTTTCTTTCATTAGCCCACATGCCTGTAGCTCAAACCCTATATATATTCTCACCACCCCAATACCAGGTGTGGCTTCCCTGGCCAACTCTCAGGCCTCGGGACCACCCCGGAGCTCAAGATGCTCCTGTCTGTCTCTCTGCTGTCCCTTCCCTTCCCCAAAGTCCATTACTACTTCCAATAAAGCCGATATATCGGCTTATCATCCCAAACTGCGCTCTATCTCCTTCCCGCAGCTCCGTTTCAACCTCTCCTATAATCCAGATGGGAAGGAAGCGAGGCCCCTGGGAGCGTGAGGCGGGTTGGTGGGTACTCACAGGACAGTGATGATCTTAGAGTGCTCGTGCTGCGTGCAGAGCTTCTTCATCAGATTGACACTCTCCACTGTCTGGAACTTCTCAGTATTGATGAAGAAGACGGGGCCTCGGGCCGTGGGGTAAAAGTCCCGTTCCAGCGGGAACATCCAGGCATCCAGAGCCACGGCACACCTGGAACAGAACAGATGTCAGGAGATGCTCAGCTAGGGCAGTAAGGATGGGAGGGGAGGGTGGGGCTCCTCCCTTCAGTGGGCTGAAGGCTCCAGAAGCCAGGAAGGGGTGTCAGGGACCCCGTCTTTCTTCCAGGCACTAGGACGGAGAACGCCTTCACCCACAACCGAAGGGGCCTTCTCAGTTTTCAATCCTCTGAGCACAAAGACCAGGCCTGAGTTTCCCAGCATGGCACTTAGGTCGGCATTCTTTGTGCATCTGATCCTGATTAAGCCTGAACTGAGGAGGCGAGGACTCACCTAGTCCCTGTCCTCACCAAGCTCTGTCCAGCAGGGGAAGCAGAATGGAGTGGTCGAGCAATGCCCCAATTACCCAGCACATTCTGCCAGCCCGGAAGGTGTGTGGCAGGGAGACCAGGGAAAGTGGGTCCCTGGCCAGTCTGTTAAGGCACAACGAGGACCCAGAGATCTGTCCCACTCCCCTCATAATACCAAACAGTAGGCAGGCACAGGGAAAGCCTTGGCTCCTCTCCTTCCTGCACCTCGCACACACCCAGTTCTGTTGTCTCGACCAAACTCCCTGGCCCCATCCGTGCCTTCAGTCATTTGCATGTCTGCCCTCCCCCCTGGTTCTGAAGCAGCTTCCCTGTAACTGAGGGGCCTCGGAGGCATAGTGGGCTACATGAGGAGTTCTACCCCCCACCCCTCAGCTGCTCTGAGGGAAAAAGATGAGGCTGGCTGCTCTCGTAGATGCCATTTCTGAAACCCACAGGGGCAGTCCTCTCTGCCCTGTTGGGTCACCAGGAGTCAGATCTAATCTAAGTGAGCTGGCTTGCTCCTGGCTTTCATGTTTGTCCTGAATGCAATCCCATCTCCAGAGGGATCTTTAAATATATATATATATATATATATATAATATATATATACACATATATGTAAAATTATATACACACACACAGTATACAGGGATGGCTGCTAACATTCCTCAGTGGATTCCCGTCCGCGTCTCTCTCTCTCTCTCTCTCTCTCTCTCTCTCTCTCTCTCTCTCTCGGGTCACACTGGGAATGGCCCCACACACTGTGCTTCTCCTCCCAGGCCACCACCACACACTAGCTTCCCGCTTGGGCACAGGGCGTCCCTCTGGTGGCACGGCTCTTGGCTTGGCTGGCTTTGATGCCTGTGGGGTGGTGGCTCCTGTCACATTCTCCAGCACATCGGCCTGTTCGAATGTCCTCATGGGACTTGGCTGCTGGGATGGTATTCTCAGTGGCCCTGCTCACGCCATGTGGCGACAGCGGACACCTTGAGATGGTGCTCACCCTGAGTCTCCGGCCCCCCAAACACTGGGCTTAGCGCTTGCAGAAACTTATCTGTTGGACGAATGGGTCCCGGGTGCGGCCAGTGGCAGCCTCGCAGGGAAACTCACCGAAACTGGGTTTCCTTGGCCAGAGCCAGAATAGCCGTGGCTCCTCCGAAGGAGTGTCCCATCACAGCCGCCCGGCCCAGGTCGATGCCGCCCTGGGGAAGGAGAGGAAGTCGGGCCGTCAGTCAGAAAATTTGGGGCTCCCTCTCTGCACCACGAACACTGCAGCGAGCCCACTCAAACTACCCCGTTGAGAACCACCTGCTTCCTGCAGAGCAGACAGCTGTCGGGAGGGGGCGCTCCTGGGCACTGTGTGGTGCAGCTTGATGCTTGTCCCCTGGCCCGGTGCAGTGGAATCGGGCCCCAGCCCAACCAGGACCTCAGCCTGGGAACGGCTTTGGAAGCAGGGTCTCTGTGGAGAAACCTCTGCGTCCAGTGACTGAACAGAGGCAGGTGAGATGGGTGGGGGTGGAGAGAGGCCCGGTGACCACAGACAGGCCCTGACGCTGTGCTGCCCAGAGTCCAGCAGCACCAGGAGCCCCCAGAAGCTCCAGAGGTGGGGAAGGATTCTCCCACGAGGCCCTGCTGGACTGTGGCGGGCCCCGGGACAGCGAGGGAACAGGCGGACGGACTCCTGTTGTTCTAAGCCCCCCCATTTGTTGTCATCAGTTGCAGCAGCCCTAGAAAACTCATGCAGATGGCAGGAGTGCTGAAGACCATATTTTGCATCTTTATTTTTATTCCTTCTGTCACTTAATGCCTGGACTAAGAGAGACATTCAACTAGCTATAAATAAGTGGGTAGAAATGATGCGAAACCCACAGCAATGCATCCCTCTAAGAACACTGAGAACCTGCACGCCCCCCCCCCCCCCCCCGCCCCATGCTCTTGGATCTCTCTAGGGTAGATGGATGGGTCATGGCCCAGGGCCGGGATGGGCGGGGAGCTCCCTTGCCAGCCCACCTTGCTCAAGAGCAAGGGCTGACTGCACACGAACCAACCTGGGCACTGTTTCCTCAGGCTATCTGGCCTGATTTTTATCCAAAGCCTGGGGACAGGAGTGCAGAGGCCGAGTCTGCCTGCTCTACCAGGCGCTGCAAATATCTATTTCTGGTTGTCCCCAGAAGCCCTCAGGGCATGGTTATATAACCGACGACGACGACGACGACGACGACGACGACGACGACGATGACGACGACGACGACGACGTCAGCTCGGGAGAGCTCTCTGGGCTCCAGGGCCCAGCCTCTGCTCCGAGCCCTGGCTTCCCGCGCCTCTCCCAGCAGCTTTGTACCTCCAGGCTCCCTCTGCTCAGCAACTTCTGATCAACAACGTGGGGTTTTTTTTGTTTAAAAAAGGTTTTTTTAACATTAAAAAAAAAATAGACTAACGTCGTCAATAACTAAAAAATCAAATGGAGATCGAGAATTTCCCCGCCCACGCTATTCCCTGTCCACATAATTGCCCATTCTCTCCTTTCAAATGAGCAGCCCCTGCTCTGAACGGTCGGCAGTCATTCAAACCAGTTCAAATCGGTTCAGGCGGGGCTCCCAACTGCACCCCTCAAGCCCGCAGTGAAACCAGATTGACGGGATGTCTGGAAACCGGGGTGACCGGGAGCACTAACTGCCTGCAGCTGGAAAAGTGGCAGGATGAAGTCCTGGAGCAAGCGGCTCGGAAGAGCTGCAGTCAGTTCTCCGGAGGCTGGTGCCTGACCATGGAGTAGTGTCCGGTCCGTGGAGCGTCACGCTCACTCAGCCACAGTGCTGGCCGCCAGCTGGGAGCCGGGAACCACTGCTTTCATTCCACGCGACGAGAGGGAGATACGCTTCTGGCAGGGCTTTGATTCCCTCTGGTTTGTCTACCTTTTGCACGCGTCTAGTCTGGGGTCACTTCACCGCCCCGACTGAACGGGGCTGAGCAGCTTCGTAATCCTGTTTCTTGCACGCCCTCCCAGAGATTCCTTACAACCATCTTTTACACAAGTGGGGCTGTGGCTTTTTTTTTTTAATTTTAAACATGACATTAGTGCATCCAGAACTTCCTTGTCCTTTTTCCTTCTTTTTTTTTTTTTTTGAAATCATTTTATTGGGGGCTCATCCAACTCTTATCATGATCAATACATTCATTGATTGTATGTAGCCCACATTTGCACATTTGTTGCCATCATCATTCTTGAAACATCTTCCTTCTACTTAGGCGCCCCCCGGTATCAGCTCCCGCTATTTCTCCCAACCCCTTCCCCATAAACCCTTAATAATTTACAAGTTATCATTATTTGTCATATTGTACACTGTCCCATGTGCCCCTTTACCCACTTCCTTGTTTGAACCCCAGGGAGGAGGAAGATTCCTGCAATTGGCTCCCCCTTTCTACTCCACCTTCCCTCCACCCTCCTGTTCTTTTTCTTGTCTTTTGTTTGTTTTTTTGCAGGCATCACTGCCCTCTGGTGGGAGTGGGAGGCCCCGCCTTGCTCCTGGAGAGCTGCTGCTGAATTTGAACCACCAACCCAGTGGGCTGCAGTCCTGCACACAACCACTACGACACCAGGGCTCCTTGTTCTTTTTCATAGATACATTTATTTCGCTATGGTATAGACAGCCTAGCTGATCATCAAATCTGTTCCTCTCCTTCCTGGATGTGTAACTAGATTCTATTTTCTAGCCTCCCTTGTAGCTAAATGTCGCTTTGTGACTGAGTTTTAGGCAAAAGAATGTGTGAAAAAAAAATCTCTACTTCCTGACCGGGCTCATATAAAAACTCCTTCTACAAACTTCTGGGCTCGTTCCCATACAGAGTGGAACTGGTGGTCCAAGGTTGAAAGGGTGGAGTCATAGGATGCAGAGAGCTTGGGGACCTGATTTGTTCCCTCTGGAAGAACACCCACTGGGGACTGCACGTGAGAGAGGAATGCAGTCCTATTGCATTCCTAAAGTCCTAAAGCCACCCGGAGGTGGTGTTTCGGTGCCTTCACCATTAGCATCTCCCCACGTCACATACCGGCGGGACCATCATCTGTGAAACCATTCCCCTCACTGGGGGATCATTTAAGTGCCCATCTCTTGCTATACAATCAACCCTGGAAAGAAGGACACAAGTGGACGCAAGCAGATGCAGCTGTGCTGTGGACAGCTATGGCCAGACTGCCTTCACCAGCAGTGTGGGCAGGGAGTGCTGACTTCCTGATAGCCCTGTCATCATCGTGGTAATTAATCAATGTTTGGATCTCAGCCAATCTGTTAGGGCAGGTAAAACTTAGCTTTTTAAATTCTGTGCGACATCCCCTCTCTCCCCACCCCCCCACCCCCCACCACCCTGGCTGCCTCTGAACTAACCCAATGAAGGGGAAGCTGCCATCCCCCAAAGTCTGTCTCAGACTCCCAGGGGTGCAGGCCGGGACCTGAGTGCTGTGGGTCCAGAGCAACCCACACTGACAGGGCAGAAGTGCTCCTCGGCGTTTCCGACACTGTGACCGCTTACAGGAGTGGGAAGCCCTGTCTTTCCCCCAAATAGCTGGTAAAGCACCCTAGATTTTGGGGTTTGCCTCATCGACTGGCCACCCAAGCGGAGGCTTTTTCCTGGAGCTGTTCAAAGCTATTTCCTAAAGGGCACCCTGTATAGGCGTCAAGATCCCACAGTCCCAGTTCCAAGTTTGACTCGACCGTGTTCTTAGCTGAGGGTGTCACAGCAAAAGTTGTGAGTCCCAGGTTTGTATATTATATATTTTTTGGGCATCACTGCCCTCAGATGGTGGGAGTAGGAGGCCCAGCCTTTGCTCGTGGAGCTGGAATCGAACCTCCATCCCAGTGGGCCGCAGTCCCGCGCACAACCACTACGCCACCGGGGTTCAGCCCGAGTCCCAGGTTTGTATGGCGATCTCTTATTATACCTATTGATCACTCATACAAGTGACTGCTAAAAAAACGGGCGCCATGGTCATTCACTGTCCTGCAGCCGGTCAGCCTTGGCTCTTCCTGGCTTTGAGAGTCAACAACTCTTGGTTGGTTTACACTCAGGGGAGCTAGTTTTCTGATACCTATAACCAAGACATTCTTCATAAATGCATTCATTCTGGCGCCAATCATGCCGTGCCATACCTTGAAGGTCATCAGGTCCAGCCCTCCCGGCAGGATGTTAAGGACAGTCTGCCCAGCATTGGCCTCTTGTAGGATCTTCAGCACTCGGACACACTCACTCCCTCTCTGGTGCACCTGCAATAGACAATCCCCATGGGGGCTGGAACACACACGACAACACGCATGACCGCCTGAGGACAGGGCCCAGGAGGCTGCCCGTGCGCATCTGCACAAACACGGTGGGCCTGTCATCCTGAGAAAGATGCGCCGCCTCACAGCACAGCTGTGCCCTTGACAGTGGCAGTTGGGTTGTTTCTGACTCACAGCAAGCCTGAGTGTACAGGGCAGACCGTTCCAAAGGTTTTCAAGGCTGTGGCTTTAGAAGTGGATCACCAGGTGTGGCAGTCATGTGCTTGATGTCAATTTCATGATTGGGATATAGGGGTGAAGTCTATTCTCTCAATTTGGAGATATCCAATGAGTAGCCAATGAGGCCTCTCTGTGGGCATGGCTTTCTCCTGAGAATTCTGGGAAGTCTCGTGGTATTTTCCCTCGTGGAGAAGAGAGACTCTTTTTCCCAGTTGTTGAGAGTCGCTCGACTGACAAGATGGCAGCATCTCAGGAACTGGAAGAGCCGGAGGAGAAGTCACACGGCCTTACACTGATGGAACCAGACCTCTGAAGCCAGAAAAGCCAGAGAGATCCCTGCCAGCACTGAGATGTTTCTATCACCAATGGATACTGCTGATGGAACCCTGGAAACGAGGAGCCATGAGGGGACCCCTGCCAGTGCCAGGACTCTGCACCCACTGGCCGGTGACTTCGTGAGTTGGACGGAGACATTATAGACTGGTATCGGACATATGGGCTAATATCAGACTTACGACTTTGGACTGGACTGGTTTAGGATGCTTTCTCAATATCCACTCCTTTTGTATATAAATCTTTCCCTTTTATCCATATGTGTCTATGAATTTCTCTAGTCTAACTGGATTAACACACCAGGCCTGTCTCCCGAGACCCCTCTGGGTGGATTTAAACCACCGACCTAGTGGCTGGCCAAGTGTCATCACTCCGATTCCCACAGCCCCCCTCTGCACCACGCAACAGGGTGACAGACTCAGCCAGATGTTTCTCCTTCCTTGGGACTGTCAGAAAACCCACTGCCATCCAGTGGATTCCAACTCATAGGGACATGTATAGGGTTCCTCATCTTCTTCCCACAGAGGGGCTGGTGGGTTTGAACTGCCAACCTCGCAGTTAGCAGCCCGATGCTTAGTCCATGGTGCCACCAGAGTTCCGTGGCTGCCAGGGCGGAATGAAATGAGACCATGTATAAGGAAGTGGCTTGAAAACAAAAAGAAATGAGAGTATTATTGGAAAGCCAGTAAGGAGTCACCACCCAGCTGTCACTGGAGGCTTGCGCTGTGTTGCTGTGCCTGCGCACTTCAGCAGCTTCGGGACCGAGATGGATTAGGAAGAAGGGGTTGGTGAGAACTGTACAGAACCTTCTATGGGGCTGGAGCCAAGTTTGGTCCTGTTGTGCCCGAGGTCACCGTGAATCAGAGGCCAAGAGGACGGGGACCAACAGCAGCAACTGGGTGAACAGGGCCATTTACGGGTACTGGTCTTGTCTGTTTAACAACTCTCCCCCCTCTCCTGGATTTCTGGTGGGGATTTTGGTACAATTTGGGTACAGGCAACCCCCAACTTGTGACGTATTTGAGTTACAGCAAATCGCACTGTTGAATGTCTTTTTTTTCTTTGTTGCTGGCACACATAGAATGCAGATTACTGGGGAAGCAGGAAGTGCACACGTTGAAGCTGTAAGTTTACATGTGACATTTCCAACACCCCGGAACAAATCCCAGTAGAATTTTAAAAGTCACTGAGCATCGAGGGCAGTACTAATGAAAATTTGGTGGTGGTGGGGGGGGTAAGGTATTAGACTTTCTTTCAACTTATGGAGCTCGCAGAAGGAAATCTCATCATAATTCAGGGGCCACCTATACTTGTTCCTTATCCCTGGAGGTCCTCCCAGGATTGCCGCGTAGGACAGAGGAACATGCGCCTTAGGCTAACAGTGCAGCTGCCAAAAGAGGCTGTATTCTCTGGGAAGGTAAGTTGATGGTTAGAGTTTCTGACAAATAGACACTCCTGGGAGAAGGTCAGGGCGGGGCCCAACATCCGGGTCAATCACAGCGCAGCCCGATGCCACTTCCTTTGGGGCACGGCCTCTTGAGAGAGCGAGAGACCCAGAGCAGAGTCCAGCAATGCTCACCCCTTCGCCTTCTCCTGGGGCCTGAAGCTGGTTTGTCAATTTCCTGCTGTGGCCTGCCTGTCCCGGGAGCCATCAGCAGAGTGCTGACCCTGGAGCTTCATTCAGCCAACCTGGGATTCATTGACCTCTGCACCCAACCGGCTTGTGGCGCTCCGACGTCATCATCCTGTTTCCTGCCCGTCAGCGTCTCCAGCAACATGAGTCAGGAGGCGCCTCCAGCTTATCGACTTGAACTGAACTACCTGTACCTGAGTCACTGTGATACAATCTCTCCCTGTACGCACACCCATACACGCTGCCCTGGCTTTATTGCTCTTGAGAAGCCACGGCGACACAGTAAGGCTGAAAACATCTGTAAGCTCAGAGCTGTTACGAGCTGCAGTTCTAAAAAAAATCAGATCATTGTCTAAGAGGGGGAATGCAGAGTGGAGACGCAAAGTCTCTCTGGAAACAACTGGACATCCCCTTACAGGAGGTTGTGAGCCAGTCAGGGTGCAATCTAGTATTGCTGTAACGTACAACTTTCCTCTCATTCTTTAATGCTTCCCCCTCCCCACTATCGTGACCCCCATTTTACCTTACAAATCCGCTAGACCGGAGCATGTACCCAGGTACAAATAAGCGCGGGAAACACACAGGGAATCCAAGACAGAACCCTCAGGACCAATATTGAGAGTAGCAATACCAAGAGGGTCAGGGGAAGATGAGGGAAGAAAGGGAAAACCGATCACAACGACCCACTGTAACCCCCTCCCAGGGGGGTGGACAAAAGAGAAGTGGGTGAAGGGAGACATCAGTCAGTGTAAGACATGAAAAAACAAAACAAAAACTATCAAGGGTAAATGAGGTAGGGAGGGTGGGGGAGGAAGGGGAAAAAAACGAGGAGCTGATACCAAGGGCTCATGCAGAAAGGTGAGGTTTTGAAAATGATGATGGCAGCCAATGTACAAATGTGTTTGACCCGATGGATAGATGGATGGTGATAAGAGTTGTATGAGAGGCTGAGCCCCGGTGGTGCAGTGGTTGTGCGCAGGACTGCGGCCCACTGGGATGGAGGTTCAATTCCAGCTCCACAGGAGCAAAGGCTGGGCCTCCTCCTCCCACCACCTGAGGGCAGTGACGCCCCCCAAACCAAAAGAAAACAAAAGAGTTGTATGAGCTGCCCAATAAAGTGATTTAAAAAATAAAGAACTGTAGTTCTAATCTCACAAACGACCAGTTTGTGAATAAAGCTGCTGGCAGAAGAGGCAGAGCTGAGAAAGGAAGTGTGAGCCCCCAGGACACGCATGTCTGGGACCAGTGGTTTTGCCTTTCCTCCATCCTGCTTCCAAGAACCAATCCAGGCCCTTTGCTCCTTTATTTACGATGCAAATGAGGCATGACCCCTTCTCCTTAGTGGCAAGTGCAGACCCACTGTGATTCCCATTTCAAGAAGGGAGGGTGAGTGCTCTCGCCTCTGACTGCGGTTTGAGAAGAGCAGGTCTATGAAGGCTCTCTCCCCCGCCGGCACAAGCCTACCTGGGCATTCCGAGCATGGAACGTCTTCTCCCCTTCTGCAAATGGCCGGTAGGGGATCCATTCTTCCTCCAGCGACTCCCTGGCCGGGTCCTCCTCGGGAGCCTTCGTGCAGCAGTAGGTGAAGGCAGCTGACTGGTCCCTGAAACACACGAGCCATCACAAACCAGAGGACTCTCTGGAGCATTCTTTTCCTGTAACCAGGGCACCCTTTGGGGACAAGACACCCTGGGAAGGAGATCTCGGGATACTTAAAATGTCAGGATAAAATGACAAACTTTTGAGACAGACCTGGGCTTGAACCCAGGCTAGCATTTGGGGCACTTAAAAGTCTTTGAACCTTGGTTTCTTAACCTTTAAAATGGAGCTAATACTTGCCTGGTGTGTGATTGTGAGAAGCAGAAATAATTACACAGACTCGACTAACCTAAATCCCAGTCCACTGTAAGAACACACTCTGCAATGAGTCGTTATGACTGTGACTCCTCACCTGTGCTCTGCGACGGCCACCACAAAGCCATGGGAGGCCAGCTCCATGCAGAATGCCGAGTACAGGGTCCTGGAAAGAGAAGGGA
>PVJH01031764.1:0-23405 GCA_004026705.1 Nesogale talazaci
GCGTTTGATGGACACGTCTTGAATCATTTATGGTCGGCTCCGCCTCTTTCTAATGAGATGGAAATCGGGACCGTGCTGCTTTCAGTCATGATGATGTGTGTGTTCCAGGGAGCGTGGGCAGGTGAGGGAGACAGGTGTTGGTGGTGTCACAGTCATTAAGGCGCGCGGTGATGTATGGGCTTCTGCGAGGGGTGGGGGTGGGGTTGAGGTGCACTGAGCGCTGCCTGGTTCGCTGGGCCTGGGCACGTGGTCAGGGAGAGAGGGGTCGCTGGCATTTCCGGGGCGGCTGTCCTGGTAAGGGTGGTTGATTGAACAGTAACTGAGCAGACACTATGTGCCAACCTTGGTGCTCATTACCGGGGATGGGCTGAGATGGATCGCTGACTTCACCCACTCGAACACCCCTACTGGGTGCCAGGCACTGTGCCAGGGGGTGGACACAGAGAGGGGCAAGCAGAAGACTGCGGGGGATGGGGGGGGGGGGAGCAGAGCACTTCTGAAAACAAAGGAGCAGTCCCCCCTGAACCTGGAGATGGGGGAGGGGCTACATTCAACGCAACCCATGTTGGTAGGGTGTCGCCAATGATTCTCACAGGAGGGGCTGTGGCCACAGGGTGGAGGGGCGGCACCCTGGGACCTCATTCTACCGGCTGGGCCTCTGTTCCCTCATCCTTATGAGGATCGGCTTCCAAGTATTGCTCCTGGGGTTCCAGATCTCACAAACGAGTTATTTCCAAATGAACTGTGTTTGAAGGTGTGTCTGAGATCCACGGGTGTCTCAGTAACAAATTTCTCCGTCATCCAAGGATGCACTTCCCCAAACAAAGAGATCTCACCAGAGCAGTGGCTTCCTTGCGGATCCAATGGGCTCGTTCGTTTCAAGGTAGAGAGGTCGGCTCAGAAGGTCATGGCAACTGTTCATTTTTTTTTGGTGGGGGGGGGGGTGGGGGGTTTCACCCACAATCAGCGCTCACGGAAGCGGCAGCCTGGAGATCCTAGATCAGGGGTCCTAAAACTACAGCCCACCTGCCGTAGTATCCAGCCACCAGGTATTTTTGCTGCTGCTGCTTGTCCTGCTTAGTAACCGACTCATCCTGGGCCCACAGTGATTTTGTTCATAATTGGTTTGTTTTTTTTGGGGGGGGGGTTTGCTTTGTTTTGTTTTTTTAACTATAGTCTGGCCCTTCAACAGTCTGAGGGACAGTGAACTGGCCCCCTGTTTAAAAAGTTTGAGGATCAGGCTGAGCCCCGGTGGCGTAGCGGTTGTGCGCGGGACTGCGGTCCACTGGGATGGAGGTTCGATTCCAGCTCCGCGGAGCAAAGGCTGGGCCTCCTACTCCCACCACCTGAGGGCAGTGATGCCCCCCCCCCCAAAACAAAACAAAACAAAACAAAAACAAAAAGTTTGAGGACCTAGGTCACTCTGCTGTTTGAGGCCTCCCGAGAGGGCTGGAAAGCAGAGCTGTTACCTGTGGACAAGGGTCCGCCTGGAGCAGGCCGGTTGTACTGTCACTGAGCTTGTACCTGCTTAGAGGAGTAGAAGACCTTATCTTTCACTGCTGAAGTTTCAGATTGGAGCCCGACTGGAGAAACAGTAGTCTCGAGTTTCTGATACTTTTATTTCCTAAATACTTTCTGACTTGCTCTGACTAGTACTCCATTGAATTTGAATCTCAGAGAAATAAGAAGCAATGTGTGAGTATGCGAGTACCCCAGACATTGCCTGGGACCTACTTATACTTGTCATTTAACTGGCTGCTTTTCTCAAGTTCACATCTATTTGGGTGACTTTTTAAAAAAAATCATTTTATTGGGGCTCATACAACTCTGATCACAATCCACACTCACACCCGTTGTATGACACGCACATTTGTACATTTGTTGCCATCATCATTCCCAAAGCCATCAAATTCTCAAAAATTTGTTTTCTACTTAAGCCCTTGGTATTAGTTCCTCATTTTTCCCCTCCCTCCCTATTCCCCACTCCTTCATGAACCCTTGATAATTTATAAATTATTATTATTTTGCCATATTGTACACTGTTTGATGTCTCCCTCCACCTACTTCCCTGTTGTCTGTACCCCAGGGAGGAGGTTATATGTAGATCCTTATCATCGGGATGCCCTCTTCTACCCCACCTTCCCTCCACCCTTCCAGTATCATCACTCTCATCACTGGTCCTGAGGGATCATCTGGCCTGGATTCCCCATGTTTCTAGTTCCTATCTGTATCAGTGTACATTCTCTGGTCTAGGTGGACTTGTAAGATAGAATTGGGGTCATGATAGTGGTGCGTGGTGGGGAGGAAGCCTTTAGGAACTAGAGGAAAGTTGCATGTTTCATTATTGCGACACTGCACCCTGACTGGCTTGTCTCCTCCCTGAGACCCTTCTGTAAGGGGATGTCCCATTACCTACAGATGGGCTTTGGGTTCCCAAATTATACTCCCCCCACCCCGGGTGCCAGGTTGCCATTTGTGCGCTTGCTTGCTCTGCTAGATCTGGCAGTCTGGAAAGGAGAACCAGCGTAGCTTTGGACACGCGTTTTCAAGAGCATGGCATTGCGTGGAAAAGCCAAAAGGGCGTGAGGTATGTCGCGTCATGTGTGACATGTGAGGTTGACAACCAACTCACTCAATAGCCTTTGCCTTGGTGCAGTGGTGACGCGTTGGCCTGTTCATTGCCCGGTCAGCCCTTCAAAACCAGCTGCTCCTCGGCAGAAAGACGTGACTTTCTACTGCTGTAAAGTTTCGGGAACTCCCAGCGACACTCCTGCCCCGTCCTAGAGGGGCACTGTGAGTTGGCATCGAGTCCATGGCAGTGAGTTTGTTTGTTTTGCTTTGTAAATGAAACACAGCATGAACAGGATAGATGTCAACTGACAGGTTAACAGACACATTAAAGGTAGACCTGGAGAGCATATGCTACATCTGGGGGCACAGGGGCTGGCGTGGGAGCTGCTGAGGTGCGCGGGAGTGGAGGCGAGAGGTGCAGGTAGATGTCGATAAAAAACGAACTTTTGTTGTGGCTGTGGCTGCGAAAGTTGGACACTGAGTAAGGACGACTGGAGAAGAATCCATGTATTTGAATTACAGTGCTGGCGAAGGATATCGACCAATCTTGAAACCGGCAACAGATCCGACACATCTGTCCTGGGACAGGGGCCACCAGAATGCTCCGAGAGAGGCAACGATGGCAGGTCTTGGTCTCAAGTGCTCTGGCCATGTGGTCAGCACAGACCCTTCCCTGGAGCAGGATCTCACGCTCTGTAAAGGCGAGGAGCAGTCGGATAGGGAGCCCCTGGAGGAGCTGGATGGACACGATGGCTGTAACAACAGGCTCACCATCAGGAACCGCTGTGAGGCCAGCGCAGGAGCAGCAAGTATTTCCTCCTATTGTGCACGGTTCTCTGTGACCTGGACCTGGCCGGAGGGCGCCTAACAACCACCACGACAGTGCGGATGTTTCGTGCCTCCACTTCCTTCTCATTTAAATAAAGCCGAGACTCGAGAGCAATAGCCAATGGGTGGTCTTCATCATACAATGATGTCTGTTGAACCGTGTCCAGTCATTCAGGTAAGCACCTTTCCTAGGTGAAAACCTGAGTCAGCGCACGAGGATGGGTTTCCCATGGAAAGTTGACCTCGGGCCATCCATTGGCAGAGAGAGGGGTGTGCCCGCCACCCTGCCACGCTTCACTGAAAAGAGCTGGGTTGTCCTTGATGGTATGGGCCGCAGAGTTGATTGTGGCTCTCACCGCCACCAGAGAAAGGAGCTCTGCCCCAGCTGGAAGGGAGGGCCAGGCTTTGGTCCCACTGAGCTATGGTGTGGGGGCCGGCTCCCACCTTCTGGGTTAGCTGCGAGTCCACCACCATTGACTCCTGGTAACCCCACAGGATGGAGTAGAACTGTCCCCCCAGCGGGGGTGATTGAGATCATAAATCCTTGCAGGAGTAGAAAGTTTCATCTTGCTGACCTTGTGATTAGGCGCATTTTCTGCTGTGCCTCCAGGGGTCCTCGGGTCCAGCTCATCCACCTCCCTGAGATGGCTGAAGAAGCTGGGAGAGACTGTCCGGTTGTTTGCCGGAAGCAAATAACTCAGGGTGGTGGTGGGGTCTTGTTCTTGTTGTTGTTGTTGGTGGTGTGTGTGGTGTGTGGTGCATTCCTATGTGGTATATGGAAAGCTAGATGTGTTGTGTATAGTGTGTGTGGGTGTTATGTGGATGTGCATGTGGTGTAGGAAGGTGGTGTAAGTAGTGAATGTATATGTATGTAGTATATGTGATACCTGTTGGCAGAGGGTGGGGAGGTGGAAGGGTGTGTGGTGCGTATGTGATTGTGTGGTACATATGTGATTGTGCAGTGTATGTGTGTCGAGCAGGGAGGTATATGGTATATAGCCCGGATGTATGTGGGGTGTGATGTTTGAATGGGGTGGGGTTATAGTGTGTGGTGAGTACAAATGTGGTGTATATGTGTGGAAAAATGGGATGTGTGTGGTGAGTGTGTGCATGTGATGCGTGGGGGTGAGGGTGAAGATAGTGTGGTGAATGTGTGTGGGTGGGTATGAATATGTGCGGGTGATGGGGAGAGGGAGCTTCTATAATTTGTAGTGGATGTGAAGGTGTGTGGTATATGTTGAGCGTATATGTATGTGATGTGCGTATTGGTGTATAAAGTAGAGAGTGAATGTGAGTGCATTTGCTGTGTGGGTGGATATTGTCTTGAAATGAAATTCTTTACCCTAGGGAAGCAGTACCTCCCTGAGGGGGACCCTCAGCAGGTGAAGGGGGCAGTCCAAAGAGTCCAGTGAGCTTCTTCAAACCCAATTTGCATGAGAAATCAGTGGGGGAAGGGTGTCTTTTTTTTTTTTTTTTTTTGCCTCCTTTTCTTGAGGCCCTGAGATGCCAAGACCCTCGAGCAGGTAATAATGATGCTTTTTGGCCAGGACTCAAACTGCTTAGCTGTGATGAGCCTCTCTTCAGAAACAAGAGAACTGGGGTCGACTGGAAGGAATGCCGCTGACCAGGTTAAAGGGAAGCTGGGGCTTCCCCACCTAGGTGACCCCAGGGGTCACAGAAGCCAGAGTCTCATGCCGGGCTCTGCTTACCTGGGGGTCACTGCACAAGGAGACCCTTTGGGTTTGGGACAGATGTAACTTGAGATTTTTTTGATGTCTTAGGGGCAGAAACTGGTAGGCCGGAGAGTGAAAGGCAGGTGACGAGAGAGCCTTCTGGAAGATCCTGGAGTGGGCCAGTCGTCTGCAGGTGAGGAGGGTCTTGGTGAAAGAGTGGGTCAGGTAGGGTTGGAGTCTGGCAGGAGCAGCCTCGGTTTCCTTGTCTGTGAAATGGGAATAGTGATGGCGTCCTGCTGGATGGAAGTGTGGGGATGACGTTCTGCATGGTCCAGACTCAAGATGGGGCAGCAGCACTGCTGCTGCCGCCCGCAGGGCAGCTCTGTGCCCAACGGAATGCAACACCATGTAGCCCCACGCCATCCTGACCATTGTCGGTACACCTCCAGCCCCTGGTTCAGTCTCTGTGTGTTCTGAGTGCTCTAAGGGGTATCCTTCATTCATGAAGCCTTCTGACAGGTGGGCATTGCGTTAGGGAGGCGGAGGAAGCATGGATGCAGTTGCAGTGCAGTGCAGAGGAGCAATTGGGAGCGTGTTGCAGGACCGGGCAGCGTCTCCATCATGCTGGTGCATGAGCTTCCTACGGGGCTGGAACTGACTTGATGGCCCTGAATGAGACGCAACATGAGGCAACCCTGGCCGTTCTGATGCTCATTGTGATCCCCATCATCTCCCTGCAGCGGGGCGTCTTGGGTACCCCAAAGCTCCAAGATCTGAGGGGCCTGAGAACAATCAGCTCATCTATCTGACACTACCCCCCTTCCCCGTGCTATGCCCTACCCCTCACCAGTCAGGTGATGCTGCAACACTGTAAGAGCCACCAGATGTCCTTGGGGCTCTCACGTGATGTGGACTGCAGCTGGGGCGCTGAGGACCCGGGATTGAGAACGCCGACTTTCAGTAGAGACATTATATTGGCCCCGCATTGACAATAGATGCGCACATGACAAAACAGGCTCTGACTGCCTGTATGATTCAGCGGCACCTGTCGCCTCCAAGTCGGTCACCCTCCTTCATAGAAACTTGGAGGCCAGTGGTGGGTCCGTGGTGGGACTCTCACTGTCACAGGGAGATCTGGGCTGGGTCCCCCCACAAGGCCCCTGATACACAGCCACCGCCCACCGGTCAGGGAGATTGGCGTGTTGCTGTAGCGGCAAGGCCTTGCAGAGCCGCTGCCAGGTGAAGAGGAGAGACCTGGTCCTCTGCTTGGGAAGAATCAGCCTATGAAAAGCCAAAGGTCCGATCAGGACCTGATCTTGGGGAGGGCGAAGGGATGGGCGGGATCCCAGCCCACATGCAAGGGGTTCCCAACAGTGTGCGCTAAGTCAAGGTCAACGCGAGAAGCCCGGTGTCCCTCCCCTGTCCCCCACTAATCAACGGTGTGTCTATGCGGGCGTCTTTTCTAGAAATTCCACAGGAGAGGGCAATAGCATCTTCTTTGGGGGTTGGCGCGGAGCCCTCGGTGGTGCCCGGCAGCAGGCTGCCCCGCTGCGAACTGAAAGGTCGGTGGTTTGAGTCTCCCACCTGGGGCTGCTGGAAAGAAGGCCTTTCTTCATTGCTTGGCTCCACTCCATCAGCCTGAGGGTCAGGTTGCTGGGAGACAGAGCTGACCGCCCTCCCTGCCCAGGCAATTGCTGGGTTGGGGGGTGGGGTGGGGTGCTGGTGACACAGGTCTCCCTGCAGATCGCATGGTGGGAGATCCAACTTGGTGTCTCACAGCAGTCACTGAAGGTACCCAATTGGCTTTCTAGAGCGAGTCAGGGGAGACTGTTCAGTCCACCAACAGTTGCAGAGCACCAATCGTGTGCCTGATGCTAGAGGATTTGGTGGGGGAACACAGCAGGGGGTGGGAGGTGTGGAGGAGCAAACAAGACCTCTGTGTAATCTGATCCTGTGTTGCTCCCCCTCTTCTTTGGGTCCGCCCCCTCCCCCGCTGAGAGTCCTCTCTGGTGACTCCAGCAGAGGGGGGAGGTGCTCCTCTTGTTTGTTTCCCTGGTAGCCAGGCCTCCTGGGAGGGTGAGCCCAACCGCAGAATCCCCAGGGAATACGAACAGGGTCCCTGAAGACAGATACAGGGTGACAGTCCTGGGCTCTCCCATCCCAGAAACAGTGCACAGGAAATGAAAAACTCCCTTGAGCTGGCATGGGAGGTGGGAGAGAGGCTGTCCCTGGAAAGAGAACTGGGTTCTGAGATTCTGAAGCGTAGTTTGATGTGCACATCATGGCCTCGGGCCCCTTGGGTAATACAGGACCTGCCCAGCATGGCGTCGGATCGATAAGGGTGTCGCTGGGTCTGGGCCTACCTAGTTGAGCTATCTTCCCAGTGTCACTTTCTGCTTTCAACTCGGAGAACCTCAGGATTGGTTGGGGGCAGATGCCTGAGGGGAAGGCAGAGGAGGTAAGAGGGATGAGGATTTGGCCTGGTGGGGGGGTGGGGGGGGTGGTCTTTGGGCCACGTGAAATTTCTCCACAGGTTCCTTCTTGGCCCTGCCTTGGGACAGGCTGGTTGCTCAATTTCACAGAGCCTGGTGCTGGTGGAGGGAGAGGAGAATGGGTGATGAGGTTCCGACAATAGGAAATGGGCCCAGGTCAGGAAAGCCCGTCTGGATCAATGCCTTGTTAGTTTCCTGGGGCTGCCACAGCAGATTCCCACAAGCTGGGTGGTGTGAAACAACGGAAGTACTGTGCTCTCCTGGTTTTAGGGGCCAGAAGTCTGAGATCAAGGGGTCAGTAAGGTCATGCTCCCTTTCAACCCCTTTAGCTTGAGTCCCTTTCATTTCTTTTCTACCTCCGGGGCTTGCTGTCAAATCTTGGTGCTTCCTAGCTAGTGGCAGCCTCACTGTAGTCTCTGTCTTCATCTTCACATGGGAGGGCTTGGCCGGCATCCTTAAGCTTCCCCTTCTCACAAAGGCACCCCTAGAAGAGCCGGACCCACCTTACTCTAAGGTGACTTAGTCATTGGTCCCTACAGATACCTTGTTATGGGGTGGGGATAATGTGTTAGTCTGGGTAGACTACAGAAACAAACTCCTAGACACTCATATATGTTTAAGAAAGCGCGTTATATCAAAGAGTAATTTTATCTTAAGAAAACATCCCAGCCCAGTCCAGATCAAACCCATAAATCTGTTATTAGCCCATATGTCCAATACCAGTCTATAAATTTGTCTTCAGACTCACATAACACATGACATGATGCCGAATGCAGAAAGATCACAGGTCAGTGGGTGGAAGGTCTTGTGGATTCAGTGGCAGTGGAAGCATCTCAACAGAGACACCGGTCTCCACGTGTCTCCTCTAGTTTCAGGGCTCTGACTCCATCAGTGTCGCTCCATGGGGCTTGTCATGAGGAATGTCAAGCAGAGAGAGTCTCCCGCCTCCAGGGAGGAAGGCAGGAGTTCCCAGAATCCTCAGGAGCAAGCCAAGCCCACCCAGAGGGCTCATTGGCTGTGACCTGATTGACAGACTAGATTCTACCCCTTTACTTATGTTGACAGGAGAGGATGTTACTGCCACAGATGAGTTGTTGAGGAGTGGCTCTTTTGAGACACATGATTCAGTCCAGTGCATTATCCAAGCATGCATGGGCCTGGCAGACCTTAGGCTTCAAATCCCAGCTCTGCCCTTTGTGGGCTGCGGTGTTTACGTCAGCCTCGCTTAGCCTCTGCATCTCAGGAAGAGGGAGGCACAGCTTATGCCTGATGGGGCTGTGTGAGAATCTGGAGTCTGTACAAGTACATCGTTGTTGCTGTGGTTAACAGCTGTCAAGTTGACTCATAGGGATCACCCTCCCCTCTCCCTGATCCCCAGTGATGGAAAAAAAAATCACTGCCTGGGGTGTTCGTGAAGACTGGACCACTTGGACCTATAGAGCTTCCACTGGCTGGTTCTCAGAAGAAGATCCTAGTCCGTCTTGGCACTCGTTCCGCATCACAGCAGTGTGCAGGCCGTCTCTGGCAGATGCACTCTGGGAGTGCAAGGGACACCATAGTACACATATGTTTGCATCCACTGCCGGCCACCTCCATGGTGAACCTGCCTGCCAGAAGTTGTGTCTTCAAACGAGATGCCACACTCCCTAGAACCTAAGTAAAGAAGCCCAAAGGTGTCAGCACCCACTTCACAAGTTCTGGGCTCTCGGGCCCTGGGAACAACAGGAGGAGCCTCTGCCGCCCTCCAGCCTGTTAATATCACCCCAGTCCCTATGGCTTCTGGTGTGGAAGGCTGTCTCTTCAATAATAGCCGCAAGGGAATTTCAACTGCAAAGCTGACTAGGTGTCCAATCTGATCTAAATACCTGAGCACCCAAGTTCTCACCTGCCATTGTTCTGCCTGGAGCGCCCTGTCTTCTGCAGGGGACATGCGGTGACTGTGGTGAGCTTAGGACAGACAGGCACCCATTGCTATTCTGGGGACATCTATGCTTTTGGTTATTTGGGTTTTGTTTTTTTTTTTTGGGGGGGGGCATCACTGGTGGTGGGAGTATAGGAGGCCCAGCCCCACTGCTGGAATTGAAACTCCGTCCCAGTGGGCCGCAGTCCCGCGCATAACCACTACGCCACCGGGGCTCAGCCCTTGGGTTTTTTTTTTTTTTTTTGTAGAGAAATCATTTTATTGGGGCTCATACAACTCCTACCATGATCAATACATATACATCAATTGTATGCAGACCACATTGGCACATTTGTTGCCATCATCATTCTTGAAACACCCTCCTTCTACCTAGGCTCCTGGTACCAACTTCCCATATTTCCTCTCCCTCCCCACTGCCCCTCTCCCATCCCCCTTTAACAATTTACAAACTGTCATTATTTTGTCATCTGATGTGTCCATTCACGCACTTTCCCAACATGGGGAAGTGGCTATTTGTTTTTTGGTGGTCCATGAGACCCCTTAGAAGGGACAGCTATTAAAACACACACACACACACACACACACACACATACACACACACAAATAAATATATACACATAAATACACACACACATAAAGTAGTTATCAGCTCTGTTTTGGATTTGTCACTGTTCCCGCTAGCTGTGGTTGTGTCTGACCCCAGAGTCATGACAACCTCATGCACAGCAGAAAGGAATCTTGCTCAGGAATCTGTACCAGCCCCATTCTGATCCACAGGGTTTCCTAAGCCAAGTAGATCACCAGGCCTTTCCTCCTGTTCCTTCTGAGTCTAAAAGGTCTGCTGGAACCTGGCCAGCATGACAACAACACACAACCCTCCACTGATAGATGGGCAGGGACTGCACATGAGATGGATGAACCGGGAACTGAACCCAGGTCTCCCATAGGGAAGGCAAGAATACTGTCCTCAACACCTCTTTTTTTTTGGGGGGGGGGGTAAAGCTCAAATTTCAGATCTCTGGTATATCACCTCATAGCTATATGACTTTGAAGCAGTGACCTCATCTCTCTGTTTCTTTCTCTGTAGATTATGGACACTTGCCAGATGGATCCAAGGGCGTACCGAGAGAGCCTAGCGCCTTTAGTTACATACCATCAGTGGTACACTAATAGATGGACTCTGGGAGCAACAAGCATTGGTTTGTAACAGCTGCCAATTCCCATGATGTAAATACTCCTGCATGGCCTATAGGAAGCCACCCACATGACATCACTGAGCGAGGAGTTATGAAGAGATGCAAACCAGATGGGCTGGTGTGAGCTGGCCCTCAACACATCCCTGAAGACAAGAGACACCCGTTCCGCTAATTTTACAAGAAGGGAAATGTACTGAATGGACATAGGGAGACACTCAGAACATCCAGCTGACAAATTAGATGTGCAGCCCATACAGCCAGGAGTTAACTGCCCCCAACTCACAACCAAGAAGAGGCCTGTTGAGCAAAGACCCTGTCGTGATCCCTTTGGACACAAACCCTGTAATTTGCTCCGTCAACATTAATATTTGGGGGCATTCATCATGGCCACTGAAACTGAAGCCAACCGAGAACACAATCTGGGTGCTGCTGCCACCACCATTCTCGCCAACACGGAAGATGCAAGAAAATTTGTGGTTCCGCTTCCCCCCACCATTAGCTTGCAGGCACACTGGACAGGTGCCTCTGATCGGCTGAGCTGAGTCACATGTCTGTTCTCTAGCTGCAAGAGAGGCTGGGAAGTAAATATCTGTATTCCCTGTGCCTGTGGCAGGGGACGAGCTCACAAACTGGGGGGAAATCCTTCATCTCCAAGAAGAGGGTGTCAAGGCTGGACAAGCAAGGCAATCTACACAAATGTCTTTACAACCAGGGTCCCACATCTTTTCTTTCAAGGGTCAGAGTAAATATTTCTGGCTTTGAGGGCTACACATATTTAACTCAGCCCCTGGGGCAGGAGAGCTGCCCTAGGCAATAGGGAACCAAATGGGGTGGTTGTGTGCCAATGAAACATCTTTTGGACCAACAGGCAGCTGACCAGGTGGGATCTGTGGGGTGCAGATCGCTGGCCTGTGCTCCAGAATAGGAAGGAGTCCAGCATGTGCTAAGTGTCCTATGAGAACTGAGTCTTGTTTCCTCCACGTCTTTGAAAGGAGGGCTGCCAAGTCAGGGCAAAATGGATCAAAGTGGAAACTCATCATTAATGATCAGTTTTTTTCTATTAGGGTTGTTTTGAATACCATGATAATTCTGGAAGCTATGCCACTGGTAATTCAAATACCATCAGGGTCATCCCTGGTGGACAGTGGAGCTTCCAAACTGGGACAGACTACGAAGAAAGGCCCGGCAAGCTACTTCAGAAAATGAGCCAATGAAAGTCCCATGAATCGCAGCAGACTATTTTCCAGCCCCCTTGGGTTGGAAGGCACAAAACTGTGACCACCATGGTGGAATCAAAGAGACCAGCAATCATGAAGATTGAACAGAACTGACAGTGTTTCAACCTATGCGCCTGGAGCCTTCAAACCCTTCATAGAACAAGGCCATCCCAACAACAGCATTTGCATGAACTCCATAAGAATAAAGGGTCGTGGGCGTTGAAACCAAGATGCCACAACCACAGCAATCAGTTCTGCTCAACGAGTTGGGCCTGTCCTAGGGTCTGAATTTGAATCCCTGATCCAGATGGGGATCCAAGGACCCTGATCACAAAGAGTGCCTTCCCCTCCCCCACCACCACCCCCAGCTCACATTTTGGGAGCTGAATTTGGAGTTGCCTTTTCCCAACTCGGCTCCACGGTGGCAGGTGGTTATTCTTGACAAATAGGTTTGCCTTCTGATGGAGCCCAGAGTCACATGGAGCCAGGCCTGATGAACACAGCAGGAGGTGAGACTGGCTGGGATGGTATGTCTGGGATGGTATGTCTGAGGAGGAGAGAGCCCTACAACCTTCAAATAATGAGCAGGGCATCTTGGTGTGGCTCTGAGCATGGATCTGAAAAAAGCCCCCTCCCCGCCCCAAGGAATTTCACAGGGGCTTTGAGTATCTGTGGTTTTGCTCGGTGTGGTATTTATATAATTGTTTGTCAATTTGAGAGCATGGGGGTGGAGTCAAGTCTGTCAAGTACTAGCCAACAAGGTCTCTGTGTGGGCATGACCTTTTCCTGAGGATTCTGGGAACTCTGATATTCCTCCTTGGAGGCAGGTGACACTCTCTCTGCTCACTCCATGGGAGAGATTGCAGTTGACAAGACACATGGGTCTACACTAGTGCCCTGAGCCGGAGCAGCCACATGGAGACCCCAGCCAGAGCTGAGATGCTTACACAGCCACTGGATCCATAAGACTTTCCAACCACTGGCAGGTGAACTTCCTGCATTTAGTGTCATTGCATGTGTTGGGTGAGTCTGAAGAGGGCTTTATAGATTGGTATCAGATGTATGGGCTCATATCGGACTTATGGACTTGGCCAGAATGTTTTCTCAATATTCAATTAATCTTGTGTATAAAACTCTTTCGGGCTGAGCCCCGGTGGCATAGTGGTTGAGTGCGGGACTGTGGCCCCCAGGCTTGGCAGTTCAAATCCAGCAGCAGCTCTCCAGGAGCAAGGCTGGGTAGCTCCCACGCCCACCAGAGGGCAGTGATGCCCAAACAAACAAACAAACAAACAAACAAAACTCTTTCACACATGTGAGTGTCTATGAATTTGTTTCTTTAGTACCCAGACGACTACATTGAGCTAGGAAAATACATCCCTGGGAGGGATGATAAGACGGGAGGTGGGGGTGGGGTGGGCAAGACTTATTCAGAAGGACTTGGGCGGGGGGGGGCGGTTCTTGCAGTCTCTGGGTGTTAGGGTCATGCCATGTAGGCCTCATCTATTCAACATTGACTGGGCACTGACCTGCATCTATCTGATGGTGATCATGATGTCATCCCTAACCCTCTGGTTGGCAGCCACAAACCAACTTTATGCATTTGCTGCATAAAAGAACACCAGTTCCGGCTTCCTTTGCCACGAGACCGGAAGAACTAGGTGGTGCCCAGTTACCACTACTGACCATGGAACCAAAGATCCCATGGAAGAATCCTGGTCAAAGGGGAAAGCATACAGGAAAGCGTTTCAAATCCCCATTGAGTCTACTAGGCTTTTGCCATGGAGGTTGGTGAACCCCTGGAAGAATGACCCTGAGGCCATCCTGAGACCACTCAATGAAAAATATGAGCCGAAGTCTATGTAACAACAAACAAGCATGTAGCTCAGCCAATACAGCATGTCTGCCAAGCATGGTTCCCCCTTAAGATCTAGCTGTGAGTGCTCAGAGTGACAACAGCAACTCACAAGATGAGATGGGGTCCTTAGGGGCCTTGAGTTTAAGTTAGGCGGGGAGGAACAACTCACAACTTAAAGAAGATCATCAGTGCTAATGAATTGTATATTGTGGCAGTCACCCAATCCGGTGTCAAGTTGGGGCTTAAGAATGCAGGGGTGGAGTCTAGTCTGTCAATCTGGAGATAGCCAATGTTTGTGTGGGGATAGCTTTCTCTGAGAATTCTGGTTGCATTTCTTCCTTGGAGGTGAGAGACTCACGACTCACTCCCTGGGAGACATTGCAGCTGATGAGACACATGGCAGCATGCTGATAGTCCCTGAGCCCTGGAAACTGGAGGAGTCACAGGAGGACGCCTGCCAGCACTGAGATGCTTCTACCATCACTGAATACACAAGACTCTGCACCCACTGGTCTATGACTGTCCTGGTGTTATTGCATGTATCCTGGTGTCACTGCATGTGCTTCATGAGTCTGAAGAGGGCTTTATAGAATGGTATCAGACATATGGGTTAAGAGCAGACCTGTGGGCTTGGACTGGACTGGGTTGGGATGCTTTCTCAATGTTCCATTCCTCCTGTATATAAACCTCCCTCATATACACATATGTGTTTATGAATTTGTTTCTCTAGTCTACCCAGACTAACACATATATGTAGAGATTGTTGAAATGGTGTAGGTCCTGCTGTATATAATCTCAATAACAACAACAAAGACCATCTAGAGTCCACTAGCAGTCCTGGTAGCATAATGGTTACATCTAGGGCTGCTAACGAGAAAGATCAGCAGTTCAAAATCGCCAGTGGCTCCTTGGGAGAAAGGTGAGGCTTCTTACTCCCATGGGGTAGGTCTACCCTGTTCTATTGGGTGGTGGTAAGTCCAAGTTGACTCCATGACAGTGTGTTTGATCTCTAAGACCATTCTCTGTGGCACATGGGCATGGTACCCAGAGAGTCTGCAGTGACCAACCTGTACAACAGTCCTTGACAGGCCTTCTCTATGGGAGTGAGGGGACTGCAGCAAGTTTTACTGGAGGTATCACAGAGGCCTGGCTCAGCATGTGGAGCAACTAAGCAGAGGAGGCAGGCAGGCTGGGCAATGAGCCTGAGAAGGGGGGCTGGTGCATGGGAGCCATCAGCCCAGGGTAAGTCAGGGGTGCCCTAGGTAAGGGTCATACAGAATGCATAGCATGGGCCCAAGGGGAGAGCCAAAAAAGAGCCACACCGAACAGGTTTGGATGGCTGCTCTGCAGCTTCTGGACCCTGTATTGTCTCATAAATTAGGTATGATAACCTCTCTGAGCTCAAGATTCCAGCTCAGTGAATGGAAGAGGCCCCAGGAAGACCTAGCTGCAGGAGTGGAGGCTCCCAGCAAGAAGGTGTAACTGATGCCGCTTTCCCTCCCTAACTCTTCTCTACATCCAAGCCCTGCAAGGACTAGCAATGCACTGACTGGGAGGTTCAGAGGTGGCCCAAGCTATGGTTGCATTTATGTCCTCTTTGCTGCTCCCAGGATAGCTTCTAGCCTCAGGAACAGCCCAAGAGGGCTCCGGCCAAAGAAGCCAGGCCAATGGCTACCTATTCCAGACCTCCTCATAGTGGCAGGGGGAGGGGAGGCGGTCACCGTGGGTGACCAGGGGACCCTGGAGCCCCAGTCAGGCCCAAAAGACCACGATGCACAGTTAATTGTGATGCCTACTCTGTAAATAGTGGGACAGGGAGAACTAACAGAACGTGTAATCACGAGGACCAGAGCTGGTGGGTGGGCAGGGATCTCTCCAGCCTGTGAGGTTATGCAGGCCCCAAAGTGCAAGTCAGAGGCCAAGGAAATAAGACCCTCCTTTATAGCAGGCAAGGTGCCCACCCAAGGTTCCAGAGGGGCAGTGGCATTGCCAAGATGGGGTTTCTTTGTTGCCATTGCATAGGGAGCGGGTAGTGTGGAGGGAAGGAGCTTACTGAAAAGCTGATGGCTCCAATTCTACCAGCAGCCCCACGGGAGAAAGGCCTGATGATTGCTCAGCTTTCTGGGGTGAGGGTCACAGCCGTGGCGATCCTGTGGGGCAGCTCCACGCTGTTACACCGGTCATTGCTCTGAGTCGGGATGTCTTGCGCAGGAGGACATCTGCTGAGCACCCACTGTGTGCAATCTCCCTGCTCCTCGGACATTGGGAAAAGGCCCAGGGGCCAGGCAGGAAGTGGATTTGGTTTGGGTGCTTCTAGGAACAGGGTTGGGTGCTACTCCTCCCTCTCTCATCTGTCTGATCCTGCCCTAAATGGTAATCACTGATGTTTTTACGCTCAAGGTAGGTGAGATTCATTTAACATCATGCTAGGCAAACATCACCTCCATCCAGATTCCAGAACTTTCTCATCTGCCCCCACCCCCACCATTCCCAGATCAATGGCAAAAGGGAGGACCCCCCCCCATTCATTTAGCAGCCCCGTTCACCCCCATTCACCTTAGGGGTCCAACACTAGCAGTTTATTTCCTACTCTTGCCACATGTCCAGCTTGGGGCCACTGTTCACTGTGGTCAGAAGGGGCCAGAGATGGTTGAGGTGGGCCTCAGCAACACTTTTGGAAAGAGTGAGCTCATCCCAGAAGGGGCCTGCAGTTGGCCTGGACTTATAAGGAGACCAGGTGACATACTGGGTGCATGTTAGACTATTCACTGCAAGGTCAGCAGCTTGAAACCATCTGTTTCTTGGGAGAGAGATGAGGTCTTCTGTTCCGGTAGAGATGTACAGGCTTGGAAACCCACAGGGGCAGTTCAATGGTATCCTATGGGTCCAAACCAACTTGGTGACATTTAGTTGAATTGGGTTGAGTTGAGTTGTATTGGGTTGAGTTGAGTTGTGTTGGGTTGAGTTGAATTGGGTTGGGTTGAGTTGAGTTGGGTTGGGTTGGATTGGGTGAGCTTGGGTTGGATTGGGTTGGGTTCAGTTCAGTTACACAGCTCCTCTCACCCAAATGGTGAGAATGCCAAATTCCCTGGTGCTGGCAGGAGCATGAGCCAGAAATATGGAGCCAGAGCACTAATGACTGTCACATTTAACTCACTGTCAATCATGTACTGACTATAAACAATGCACTGGCTATAGTCATTATATGGATTAGAGTCATGTGGACTGTGTGCTTACGAGGTCCTTAAGGTATCCTTATCTGAATTCTCCCAGCCATCCTGGGGCAAAGAGATTATATGAGGTCTTCTACAGGTAGGAGACCTGAGTTCTAGTCCTGGCCAATTCACCTCCAGAGCAGCCATCATCTCATCTATCACTGGTGATTTGTGTGCAGTGGCTAAGACTAGGAAGAAAGGTCTGGTGGCCTACTGCGGGAAATCAGCCCGTGAGAACCCTGTGGCGCTCAATGGTCTGATTTGTTGTTGACCGTGGGGCTGGTGTAGGACCAAGCAGCGTTTCATTCTGTTGTGTGCACGGTTGCCAAGAGTCGGGGACCAGCTTGATGACAGGTAGCAAGTCTGTTGTTTAGGATGCTTTAGGCTACAAGAAGCAAACAGAGCCCATGCATGACAGACCGAGACACCACCCAGTCCTGCGCCATCTCATATTTGTTCTTCAGTGGGAGCCCATGGTGGTAGCAGTTGTGTCCATCCACCTTGTCAAGGGGTTCTTCCTCTCTTTCGCTGCCCTCCACTTTACTAAGCACGACTGACATCCTTTTCCAGGGACTTGTCTCTCCTGAAAACGTGTTCAAAGCACATGAGACATCGACATTGGGGCATGAGGTCACCTTGCATGATAGAGCGTGGGAGATGGGCATGCTCAGGTGTGACAGTCTGGAACACTGCCATTTCCATGGTGTCATAGAGGCACACGTTCTTCCCAGGTGGGGCCTGACATCCTCGATGCTGACCTTATCTGCAAGAGTCCTTCTTAGCAAGGAGGAGGGCTTTCCCCCACAGCTTTTATGCTGGGTGAGCCAACCACTGGACAGGGAGGGTATCCGTGCTAGCTTCACCATTTGACTAAAATCAATACTTCCTTAGGAATTTGAGGCGAGTCACTCATGAGGGCTAGCACTTGAGAGGGTTTGGTCTCAAGACAGTCTGGAAAGCACAGTCGAGCGTCCGCATTCTGCAAACCCTCCTCATAGATTCCCCTGGGCTCCAGCACCTGGGCAGCATCAGCCTTTGGCTTTTGATTTACCCTTGGCTCCCCCGGTCTCCAGCCAGCCAGCGAACTGCGTGTCTGTTCTAATCCGTCAGTGTCAGCTCAGGGCCAGGCTGGGCACTTGCCATCCAGGTCCTGGTCATTTGTCGGCCCACATCAGCCTTTCCTGGCTGCTCACTGGGCTGAGGCCTCTCAGAGATGCTCAGGCTCTGTCAGACAGATCTGGTAGGTCAGCAATTCTGGGCCTAGGGTTGGCAAGGCCAGGCCACTGTGGACCCGCTGTCCGTATGCATGCTTCGGCTCTATGACTGCCCACTCCTCAGTCAGACCTGGGCCCAATGCTGCAGGGAGCATGCCGGGGCTGCGCAGTGAGCAGGCAACCCGAGACACCCAGAAGGTCCAAGCATGACACTGGGCTTCAGCCAAGGAAACGGATGACTAGGGTAGACCAGAACTCCAAGGGAGGTTTTAAGGGGTGATTTTTCAAAAGCGGATCACCAGGCCTTTCTTCTGAGATGCCTGTGGCTTGGCTTGAACACCTGACTTCTGGTTAACAGCCCAGCACATTAACCACGTGCATCAGTAAGAACTTAAAAAACCCCAAACCCAAACCCATAGGCACCGTGGAATCAACTGGCTCATTAGACATTCTAGATAAGGCTTTCTGAGGCTGCCCATTCTTCCCAGAACAGATCCCAAAGCAAAACCAAATCCACAATGTCAACTCGCGACAACCCTAGAGGACAGGTGTACAGTCCCCTGTGGATTCCCAAGAGTGTAAGTCTTTATGGGAACAACCAACTTCAGTTCAAGCCTCCTGGGAGCACCTCTGGGGACCCAGGGCCACCAGCAGGGCTTTGCACGCCTGTCTGCATTTCCAGCACTCAGTCAAGCGTCTGGTACGTAGCTGGGCCAAGGACCGGGTCTTCTAATCTTCCTATTATCCTCACTCGAATGTCCCCAGTTCCCTGGGTGGCAGAAGCAGTGTGCACTTGATCAGCAATGTGAAGGGACAGGTTTGGACCTAACCGCCTGTGCCAGAGAAGAAAGGTCTGGTGTCCTGCTTCTGTAAAAGTTCCAAACAAACAAACAAATCAAATCAAATCAAATTCACAGCAATGGAGGCGATACCGACTCAGAGTGACCCTACAGGACAGGGGAGAACTGCCTCTGGGAATTTCTGAGACGGGAACTCTTTATGAGAGGAGGCCCCATCTCTCTCCCGAGGAGCAGCTAGTGGTTTCGAACTGCTGACCTTTGGCATTGGCAGCTGAATGCATAACCACTATGCCACCAGGCGGCTGGGCGGGGGGGGGGGGTAGGGGAACACCCCCCAAACCCATGGGCATTTCTACTCGGTCAGCATAGGGGCATCAGGAGGCGTGATCAGCAGTGGTTGGTCCCGTCAGCGCATGCACAGCGACCCTACAGGGCGGAGTGGGACAGAAGAGCCCTGAGAGGCTCTGTAGGGCTTTACAGGCTGCAATTGCGATGAAAACCGACTGCCATGCCTTTCACACACCAGCCTTTTTTGCCTGGTGCAGCAGATCTCAACCTTCCTCACGCCCGCCACCCTTTAAGACAGTTCCCCATGTGGTGTGACCCGCAACCCCCCGCCCCCCAATAAAATTACTTTGTTGCTACTTCATCACTGTCGTTTTGCGACTGTTATGGATCAGGAGACTCCTTTGACAGGGTCGATCAACCCCTAGAGGGGTCACGACCCACAGGTTGAGAACCACTGGCCTGGCAGCTGACTGTTTCGGCACTGTGCCACCAGGAATCCCTGGCAGTTTCCTGTCGTGGGCTCAATGACTGGTGATCTTGCTTCACTATCAGGGAGGGAGGAAAACAGGAGAAGTCCCAGGAAAGGCTGGGTGGGGGTGGGAGGGGTGGGCCTTGGAGAAAGGGCGGGGCCAGAAGCCACAGGGAGAGATCAGGGCCCTCTAGAGTCAACCTGGAAGCTAGGAGCAGAGGGGTGGTGCTGGAGTTGGCAGCTGCCAAGCGGCGCCATCTTTGATGAAAATGCACCAGCGCGATCGTGCTGGGAACTGGCAAGTGCCAACAGGCCCATCCCACAGTCAGAAAGGGCTGCATCTGCCGGGGTTTCTCTTTCTGAAGTCAGCACTTTCCTTCTTCTCTGGCCAGGACCCTGCAACTGCAGCTCCCCTCACTCACCTCCCACGAGCACTTGGGTGTGCATGTGTGTGCGTGTGTGTGCGTGCACGCGCGTACCCAGGAAGACAGAGTGGGCATTCCAAGGAGGCTATGGGGCACAGGAGGCCACAGGTGGGAGGGCCCATCTCCTCAGCATTTCAGGCTGAGTCAGCTGAGACTGGGTCATGGAGGTTGATAAGATAGGGTGACCACCTCGTCCTGCTTGGCCTGGGGTTTGATTAATTTTAGCATTACATGGCTATATCCTGGGATAACCTTTCAGGCCTAGACAGGCTAGGATTAGTTCACATGAAAGAAGAAACTTCCCCAAAGCCTAGAAAAAATGACTCATCCACCCACCCATTCATTCATCTCTCCTTCCTTCCTTCCTGCCTTCCTTCCTTCCTCCCATGTAGCCAGCAATCCACCCATTCATCCACCCACTGATCCATCCATCCATTCACCCACCCACTTATACAACCATCCATCCACTCACCCATTCATCCCTTCCTCTATCTATGTATCCATTCATTCATCCTCCATCACCTAAAGCATTTTATCTACTCCATGCCATGGGCAAGACAACATATGATGCTGGAGACCAAGATGGATGCTGCTCCTGTTCCAGTAGCCCGTGGATGCACACCTGCCTGTGTTCATATAAGAATTCAACAAAACATCAGGGAAAAAACAAATGCCAGAGTCTCAGTGAACAAGATGCTCATGACCAGTGTGGAAATTCACTCCCTCCACCCCACCCCAAAGAGTTGAAAGGCCTGCTGTGGCATCTGTTAGCAGAGAGCACCTGGGGAGAGACATGGGACTCCCTGTCTTAGGGAGCGGGTGCTTCCCAGATGCCAGTGCTCAGAGGTGAGAATAAGCACATTAGGTACAAGGAACAAGCTGGCCAGGCAGGATGGACTAGGGGGACAGGCTATGTGGGCAGAGGGCATGCAGGCCCTGACAGTCCAGGGGAAGAGACTGACAGAAGTCAGAGAAGAAAGGCAAGGGGAGAGGGGTTCATTCTCACTGGCTAGTCACTGCTCGGAGAAGCTGAGTGACCTGTACAGCATGACACAGATTAACAGCTTCAAAACTGGGTGAGGACCCAGGACCCCTGATTTACCGTGTGTGTGTGTGTGTGTGTGTGTGTGTGTGTGTGTGTGTGTGTGTGTGTAAAAACAGCAACCTGCAAGCATCACAAAAGACTCTCCAAGTCCCCGTCCTGGCCCAGAAAGACTGCCTGGGGCTCAGTCCTGCCCTGCCCCTGCTGACTTCCTGTCTGCCTCTTTCATTTTCAGTCCTTCCAATTTCCTGATCCTGGAGCACTGTACAGCAGGGGCTGGCTGTGATCACCTCATCGCCATCGGGTGAATAAACGACATCTCGCGGATCATTGAGGCTCTTGCAGAAAGCGAAGGTGAAGTTCTCTGTGCTGAGGAGTGGGGTGGGGAAGTGGTTTCGTTGGTGACTAGCAGGTCGCCTGCGTTCACTCTTGGGGGCCTTCAGTGTGTCATTGACAGAACACAAGGAACAGTGTTTACTCAGCTCCACTGGCGTGGGGAACTGCTTATGCAGAATATTTGACGGCTGAAAGGCTTCCCGGATTTGGTGCCTGGATCTCCCTCTTCACAGTGGCCGTTTCCCCCCTCACCCTCCATGCACAGTTCTGCTTTGGGTAATGATGCGAAATTCGCTCTTCAGCAACTGGGGAGGCGGCAAGGGATGCAGGGGTGTGCGTCCAGTCAGAGCACTGCGTTCTCACTGGCCCGGGGATTGGCTCAGAGATGGGCATGTGACCCATTCGATTCAATGGAACCCGGCACTTTGGCGGAAGCCCGTGGCCAGGGTGTAGTGGCGCTTTTCTGCTGGCCTCAAATCCAGGACAATGTGAGAGAAACTACTAGCAACCTATTGGCAGAGATGGGGAATAGAAGCAGCATGGAGAAGAGCCTGGGTTCTGAGGGTCTCACCGTGCCGTAAGTGCGCGCTTTTCTAGACTTTTCCGTTTGTGTGAACCAGACCCCCATTTTGCGAGTTAACCTCGTCACCAGCACGTTGTTACATCTTTCCATTCCAACAATTCTCTTGTTGGGTCTAAGGGGTTTTCTTGGTATAGAAGGATCAACCGCGAATAGAAACTTGGTGGCCTAGCGGATTGTGCCTGACGCTGCTGACCACAAGGTCAGGATTTGAAAACGACCAACTGCTCTGCGGGAGAAAGAGGAGGCTTTCTAGCCTGAGAAAGAGTTCCAGCCTTGGAAACCCACAAGGGTCATTCTACCCTGTCTTCTAGGGTGACTATGCGTTAGAATCGACTTGACAGTCGTGGGATTTTGCCAGTTTGGGTGTCTTTGATTTCTTTTTGTTGTCTACTAGCTCTGACTATGACTTCCAGTACATCATTCAATAATAGTGGTGATTAAAGTCATCCTTGTCTGGTACCCACAAGGGGAATGCTTTCTGTTTCTCCCCACTGAGCAAGAGGTTGGCCATTGGTCTTGCAGAGATGGCCTTTATTGTGTTGAAGAATTTCTAGTCCTGCTGTGGTGAGTGCTTTTATCAGAAGTGGGGGTTGGATTTGGTCAACTGTCCATCATCTACATCAATATGATGATGTTGCTTTTCTCCTTTATTTTATTTATTTATTTATTTTGTGGGCATCACAGCCTCTGGTGGTCGTGGACACTACCCAGCCACTGCTGGATTTGAACCGCCACGCCCACAGGCTGCAGTTCCACACTCAACCACTTACACCACCGGGGCTCAGCCCTTTCTCCTTTATTTATAGGGTAGCTGACATTGATTTTTTTCCCCCCTCCTAATGTTGAACCTGCCTTGCATTACCTGGGATGAGTCCCACTTGATCATGATGTATTATAATTTTTTAAAAAATATTTTATTTGATTATGTTGGCTAGAATTTTGTTAAGAATGTTTGCATCTGTGTTCATAAGAAACCCAGTTCCAAGTTTTGCCTAACCCGTTTAAACTGGGTCCAAGGATGAGTCCCACTTGGTCATGATGTATTATAATTTTATATATATATATATATGTATTTTTTGTGGGCATCACTGCCTCTGGTGGTCGTGGGTGCTACCCAGCCACCACTGGATTTGAACCGCCAAGCCCATGGGCTGCAGTTCTGCACTTACGCCACCAGGGCTCAGGCCGATGTATTATAATTTTTAAAAAATATTTTATTTGGGCTGAGCCCCGGTGGCGTAGTGGTTGTGCGCGGGACTGCGGCCCACTGGGACGGAGGT
>PVJH01031765.1:0-17287 GCA_004026705.1 Nesogale talazaci
TGCTGGAATTGAACCTCCATCCCAGTGGGCCGCAGTCCCACACACAACCACTACACCACTGGGGCTCAGCCCCTTTTTGTGCATATTATTATCTCTGCAGGTCTATCTAGACAAGATAGTCTGGATGAACAGTCTGGAGGAGAAAACAATGGGATTGATGGTGCAGGAGAACATGGGAGAGGGGAAGGTGCGGAAAGCAGGTTTTGTTGACTAACCCAGGGACAAGGGAACAACATATGATCCAAAATCAGTGGCAAGGAGGAGGTGAGAGGCCTGATAGGGATTAATCAAGGGTAATGTAACTGAGAGAAATTACTGAAACCCAAATGAATACTAAGCATGCTAGGGGGACAAAAGGAAAGTAAAAGAAAATAGAGAAAAGAACTAGGAGGCAAAAGGCACTTATAGAGGTCTATAAAAGGCATTTACAGAGGTCTAAATACAGGCATGTACATAGGTAAATATATTTATATATGATGATGGGTAAATAGATCAACATGCATATACTTATAGGGTTAGTATTAAGGCAGCAGATAGACACTGGGCCTCCTCCACTCAAGTACTTCCTCACTGCAAGAACATTTTGTTCTATTAAATTGGCATTTCATGATGATCACCTTCCCAACATTATTGCTTAAGACAAATGTGTGCGTTAGCAAAAGTGGTGAAAAAAGCTACTGGTGCCCAGCTATCAAAAGACATAGCATTTGGGATCTTACAGGTTTGAAAGTAAATAAGCAGCCATCCAGCTAAGAAACAACAAAGCCCACAAAGAAGCACACCAACCTGTGTGACCATGAGGGGTCAATAGGATCAGGTATCAGGTATCAGAAAACAAAAAATCATATCAGTGTGTGCTCACCTTCCTGATATGATTGCTAAAGACAAATGTGTGCATAAGCATATGTGGTGAAGAAAGCTGATGGTGCCCAGCTATCAAAAGATATAGCATCTAGGGTCTTAAAGGCTTGAAGGTAAACAAGCAGCCATCTAGCTCAGAAGCAACAAAGCCCACATGGAAGAAGCACACCAGTCTTTGTGATCTCAAAAGGATCAGGTATCAAAGAACTAAAAATTACATCATTATAAATGATGGGGAGTACAGATTGGGGACCCAAAGCCCATCTGTAGGTAAAGGGAGGGCCGGGAGGAGGAGAGGAGCCAATCAAGATACAGTGTAGCAATGATGAAACATACAACTTTCCTCTAGCTCTTCTATGCTTCCCCCTCCCCCCACTCCACTATCACGAGCCCAATTCTACCTTACAAATCCGGGTGGACAAGAGGATGTACACTAGTACAGATAGGAACCAGAAACATAGGGAATCCAGGACAGATGATGAGAATGGTGATACTGGGAGGGTGGAGGAAAGGTGGGGTAGAAAGGGGGAACCAATTATAAGATTCTACATATAACCTCCTCCCTGGAGTATGGACAACAGGGAAGTGGGTGAAGGGAGACATTGAACAGTGTATTAGTCCTCTCTTCAAAACTCTTTAGTGCCTCCCCAATGCGGGTTACAAAAAGGAGTCCCATCACTCACTACCACATCCCTACATTTCACGTACGAAGGGGTTTCCAAAAGTTTTCCAAGTTCTCCTTGATGCCTGTTTGTATTCTCCCAATCATACCCAACTATTTGCAGCTCCTAAACTATGCCGCACTGTTCAATATTTTCAAGCCTTTGATTGGCTCTTCCCTATGTTGGACTACTCTTCTCTATTGCAAGGATGATCTCACGAACTCAAAGCTAGTTCTCACGCATCAATGCAAACATCTCCTCTGTATACAATCTTTAATGACCTCTTCCCTAACAGAGTTAATCACCCCGCCTTTGTGTCACCATGGCACTTTACACGCACTTAAACTCCACTGCTATTATCTACATGTCCGTCTTCCCCTAAGACTACTAGTCCCTTGACAGCAGGAACTCTGTCTCTTCATCTTTAAGGTCCCCAGAACATAAACTGTGCAATAGGTAAGCACACAGGTTCTGGCCTACTTCAATCATGGTTTCAATCAAGCTTCCCATAGCTGTGGAAGCATCATTGGAATCGATCGGAAAATTCTGGATGATTTGCTAGGAGACTCAGAACAGGGAAAAATTACTTTTGAAACGTAATCTCCCTCACAGAAAAAAAAGGTAGCATATGCATGGCATAACAACTCAACCCCTAGGCCTGGATTTTGAGCAGATTCAGACAGAGTCATGCCCCCCTCAAAGATGGTGGCAGATCATGTCTCATGCGTCGCTCTCAGCTGCCTTGCCAATAACCCAATCTTACACACCAGCAGCTCCTGAAAGGGCTCGCTAAGCCTATTCCAATGCTCTCATTCCAAAGTTTGACCCCTTATTTCCTGTTCTGGATACAATGAAAAATCACCCAAATAGGAAAACGTCAAGTCTCTTCCAGTCTCACTTATCGGCAATGAAGAGTTCCAATCACTAGATGGGCATTCAATAATTGATTTCTGAAGGAAGTTCATAAACATGTCTAAATTCTTAAGGTTGGCTTTCCAATTCAACCTCACGCTATTCCCGGCCCACTGTCCGACTGTGCCTCGCGGCAACCTCATGTGTACACAGCCCAGCTGCTCCATGAGGTTGCCAAGGCTGTGGCCTGGGGGAGCAGGGCGCCAGAGAGGTCTTCCAGGCACCGCCACACCACTCATCTTCTGGTGAATAGTCCAGCACTGTAACTATCATCCCCCTGACTCCTGTTTAGAATTTGTTCTCCCTCCTCCCTTCTTTGCTGATTAAAGATATGCTTTTCACATTTACTGAGAGAAAGACGGGGCTTTCTTCTCCCATCAAGAGTTTTTCTTGCCTACTCCCACCACCAGAGAGCAGTGATGCCCAACAACAACAAAAAAAGAGTTCTTCTTGGGGGCTGAGCCCCGGTGGTGTAGTGGTTGTGCGCGGGACTGTGGCCCACTGGGATGGAGGTTCGATTCCAGCTCCACGGAACAAAGGCTGGGCCTCCCCTCCCCCCACCCCCCACCCCCCCGCCACCCATGCCCCCAAAATAGAGTTCTTCTTGGAAAGCCAGAGGCAGTTCTAGCCCATGGTACTGAGTCGCCACGCAGCACCGCTGACTCGATGCCGGTGAGTTCGGTTGTGGGTTTTTTGCATTTACTCACGGTCCTTATGGCTGAGAGAGCCTATTCTGTCCTACAGAGCCACTCTGCGCCGAAAGCAAGCAACAGCACTGGGTTTGCCTTACTGAGGACGATCTCTCATTCTCTAGCGAAATCCAAGAATCTAGCCACCGAGGCCCAGCTCAGATGATCTCCTCTTTCCATGCTGTTACCGAATAGTAACGAGAAGGCATTTACCCATATTTTTCCTGTTACTAATTTGCTATTTAACATTGCTTACTGTATAATTATAGCCACCACCTAATTGAACTACATAGCCTTTTTACTCATTTATGAATTTTCAAAACCAAATATATTACCTAGGGTAATTAAACGCTTATTATATGGCAAATTTAGAAAAGAGTTAATCTATGTTATAGAGTACACCACCAATAGAGATCAGATAGACTCAAACTACCAGGTTCAAATCCTAGTTCAACTTACAAGCTATGCAACCTTGAATAAACTACCTCTCCGAGTTTCCGTTTCTCTCATCTGAAAAATGGAGGTGCTAACAGTAGTAACACATTAAAGACCATATATTTTAAAATCAAGAAGTTAAAAATCAATGTGAAGGGGTGGGGAAGTGGTGGAGATCCAAAACTCATCTGCCAAGTTAACACATTAAAGACCAGATACACTCGGGATCCACCCACAATATGTTAAAACAGAGCTAAAAGAGCTAACGCCGGTAAAACGGGAAGCATAGAACTGGGCACACAGTCTGCACTAAAAGAAATGTTTGCCACGACTGTTATCATTGAAAGAGAGGAGGAAAAACTTCTTTCTGCTGGGTGTTAAATAACAACCTTGGACAAGATTAGATTAAATCCTACGGGGCGGTGGGGAGTAAAAGGTCACTGGAGACAACTAAGTAATAGAAGACATTCAGTTATTGATAACAACCCACTGGGAAGGGGAAACCTTGGCAAGGCTGATGCTCTCTGCCTCCAGCTCTCAGATTTCCCTTTCTTCACCATTTCTCCCTAGTTGGCCAGGACCAAAAGCCCCATGGCCATGTCCCAGCATCCTCCTGGGAAAGCCGCACTTTAGAGGGAACTAATGAGTTTATGTTTGCCTACAGATTTTTTTCCTCTGAGGAACAGAGAGACACCACATGACTTCAAGAAGGCAAAACACAAAGAAAGCAGAGATGAAGAATGGCCTTAAGTGGATCATTCTGAGCTGACTTCCATGGTCAAGAACCCTGGTGGTGCTGTCAGGTTAGCACTGGAATGCCAACTAACGGCACAATCAGCAGTTCAAATCCACGAGCTGCGCCTCAGGGGAATAGAAGGTCTATGGGACAGAAGGTTTCTGGGTGACACAAATGGCTTGTGCTTGCCTATCAACCCTGGTGGCAAAATGGGTTACAAATTGGACTACTAACTGCAAAGTCAGCAGTGTGAACCCACTAGCCGCACTCTGGGAGAAAGGTAAGGTTTTCTGTTTACATAAAGATTTTATTTATTGGCTGAGCCCCGGTGGCGTAGTGGTTGTGCACGGGACTGCGGCCCACTGGGACAGAGGTTCAATTCCAGCAGTGGGGCTGGGCCTCCTACTCCCACCACCAGAGAGCAGTGATGCCAAAAAAAAAAAAAAAAGATTTTATTTATTCCTGCATAAAGATTTAAAGCCTCAGAAACCTAGGGAACAATTACACAAAACAAATATACAAAAAGGCTGAGTCTGGCAAAAAAAAAAAAAAAAAGACCAAAGACCTGAAGTTACAGAAATAAGAATCCTCATCCAACTTGAAGAATATTGCAACAGACATTTTAAAGAGGGCATGGGCTGACTTCAGAATGAGGCGCTCTGACGGTGATGCCAAGCCACTCCAGAGGACAGACTACGACTACCCCATTCCATCCCCTCGGAGTGGCAGGTGGGTAGGAACCATCAACCTCCGGGTTAACAGCCACGCACTTAACCTTGCCTCACTGGGACTCCGTCCGCTGTCAATGAAGTACAACACCAAGTCCAGGCCTGCTGTTCCCACTGTTAGTCAACGTTGACTGACAGCAATCCTACACAGGGTTTCCCAAACGGCAAATTTTACAAGAGCAGACACACAAGGGGATCTGAACTGCCAGCGTTGTGGTTAACAGTCCACCGCTTAACCCACAGCACCACCAGAGTGCATTTATACACGGCCTGGGTGGACACTAATTGACGATGCCAAACATGTGTTTTAATCCAGGGTAGAAAGACTAGACGTAACACTCAAGTTTCACTAGCCCTGTGCCTGCCTCTCCGTCAGGTGTTGAAAGCACAGAGGATGAAACAGTATATGGGTCTTCTGCTCAGGGAACTCACTACCGAGTGAAGGGCATAAGCAACACAACGTAGAGTGCTGATGGAAATGTGTACAGGGTGCTGTGGGAGCAGCAGCTGATCCTCAGACGTTGTGCCTCTAAGTCATGAGCAGGGAGAAACACAGCACTCATTAAAAAAAGAAAGGCTTAGTACGTCGCTTTTATGAAAACATTGTCAGGAGCTACTGCCTGACTGCCAGATTATCTAGTAAGTATGCTCATCAATAGTTGTGATTCGATCGTGTCTTCCATGATCCCGGGCAGAACCCTTTCTTTTTTTTTTTTGGGGGGGGGGGGCAGAACCCTTTCTATGTCACTGAGTCCATTCTAACTCACAGAGATTTTACAGGACAGGGTAGGACTGTCCTGTGGAGTTTAGGGAGCAGAGGTCACCTATTTCTCAGAGTGGCTGATGGTTTTGAACTGCTGACCTTGTGCCCAACGTGTAACCATTATGCAATCAGGACTCCTCATCTACAATTACTCTCAATAATTCCATAAATATTTTGATGTGCACTACCTACAAGAACTAGGCAAAATACTGGGAAATATTCAAAGATGAGAAAAATAGTCTCCACCTTCAAAGGGTTAAAACTTTCTCTTACATCCTTTCTTCTTTTGTCCTACCCATACACAAATCAACCAAAAATCACCCCCAATGCTATCTTAGGAGTCCTCATGGCTTAGTGGGTTCAGAGCACAGCACATAACCCATCACATCATCAGGGCTCCTCCTTTATGAACCAGACACCTAACACTCTTCCTGGCCATAGATGAGTTGCTAAATCATAAAACTATAAAAATGACTTGCAAAAAAAAACTGGGGGTGGGGACAGATAGGAACCGGAAACATGGGGAATCCAGGACAGATGATCCCTTCAGGACCAGGGGTGAGAGTGGCGATACTGGGAGGGTGGAGGGAAGGTGGAGCAGAAAGGAGGAACCGATGACAAGAATCTACATATAACCTCCTCCCTGGGGTATGGACAACAGGGGCGTGGGTGATGGGGGACATTGGTGCACGATATGAAAAAATAATAGTTTATAAATTATCAAGGGCTCATGAGGGACAAGGAGCAGGGGGGAGGGGAAATATGAGGGCTTAAGTAGAAAGCAGGTGTTTTGAGAATGATGATGGCAACAAATATACAAATATGCTTTGCCTACAATAGATGTATGTATTGATTGTGAGACGAGTTGTAGAAGCCCCCAATAAAATGATTAAAAAATTAAAACACTGGGGCTGAGCCCCGGTGGCGTAGTGGTTGTGCGTGGGACTGCGGCCCACTGGGACGGAGGTTCAATTCCAGCAGTGGGGCTGGGCCTCCTACTCCCACCACCAGAGAGCAGTGATGCCCCCCCAAAAAATAAATAAAAATAAAACACTGGGAGTGGGGACGGTTTGGAATGTCAAACCAAGTGGAAAAGACTACCTGGCAACCTGAAGCACTGCTGCACTCATTCCCTGGGTCTGATTGGGGGTGGGGGGGTGGGGGGGGTGCCACGTGGGGAACCTGTTGAAAATGCACAACAAAGCACAACACCAGGATCCAGGGTTCTCCAGCTGCAAGCCAGCTCGAAAGCCATGCAGTCCATAAGCAGTCATGAGACCAAAGGGCAGGATTTTCTTCAAAGCTCAGAAGGCAGAAAGAGGAAGGAAAGGGCAATTTGAAATGGGGACTCCGTGGAGGAAGCAGCAAGAGTGGAGGGAATCCCACCTACATACAAAACAAAGTGTGTACCGACTGTTGAATGGAAGATAAATCTGCTCTATAAAAGTTCATTCAAATCTCAGGGTTTTTTTTGTTTGTTTGTTTTTTAGTGGGCATCACTGCCTCTGGTGGTGGCGGGCGCTACCCAGTGCCGCTCCTGAGAGCCGCTGCTGGATTTGAACCGCCAAGCCCGCGGGCCGCAGTTCCGCACTCCACCACTTACGCCCCCGGGGCTCAGCCCCAAATCTCGGTTTTAAAAAAATCAGCAAGAGCGAGCCTATCATTTCACAGACAAAGAACTGAGATACAGAGAAGGCGACCTTTGTTGAGTTTCCACGCTATTGAACTTTACACCGTGCTGGGCACTAGGGATATAGAGATATATGAGTCTTTCATGGTAAACACAGTCTCTGGGAAAGACAGACACAGAAGTAAACAATATTGCAAAAGAGTGTGACCTAGACACATGACCACTCTCCATGACTTGCCCAAATCTCGTATCTGACTTGGTGAAACTGTCAGTGTAGAGCAGTCTGTATGTAGAACCCAGATAGAAGCATATGGTTAAGGGGGATTGAGAACTCAAGCACTTACGCTATCTTGGATTTGAAAGCCCAGCTCTGCCCCTTACACCTGGTTACACGATCGATGGAGACAAGTTATCCAGTTCTCTGTGTCTCCGTCACATCTGTAGAATGGGAGAACAACAGTACCTACCTGAGGAGATTGCGATATTAGACTAGAATCAGGGGTCCTCAGACTTTTTAAACAGGGGGCCAGTTCACTGTTCCTCAGACTGTTGGAGGGCTGGACTATAGTCCGGTGGTGTAAGTGGTTGAGTGAGGAACTGTGGCACGCGGGCTTGGCGGTTCAAATCCAGCAGCGGCTCTCAGGAGCAGCACTGGGTAGTGCCCACGACCACCAGAAGCAGTGATGCATTCCCCCCGCCCCCCCCCAAAAAAAAACACCTATGAACAAATTCACTGTGGGGTCAGGATGAGCCGGCTGCTAAGCTGGACAGCAGCGGTGGCAAAAACACCCAGCGGGCCAGATAAATGTCCTCGGCAGGCCGCAGTTTGAGGATGTCTGGCTAGATAATGCATGCAAACACTTTACAGGACTCAGCAGAATAAGTGTTTTATATTATTTCATCTTTGGCACTTAGCCTTAGAAAGCTTTCCTGCTGACCCTTGACCTTGGAACCCTTCTCAATCTGGCCTTTGAAACATGTACTACAAATGGACAGGTTTTTTTGTTTTTTTAAATGACAGTTGTTAGGTGCCGCTGTGTTGATTTTCAAGTCACAGCAGCCTCATGTGACAGAACAGAACTTGCCCCTGAGGGTTTTCTTGGCTGTAATCGTTACAAATGTACGTAATCTTATAAGAAATCTTGGAAGAAGTACAGCCAAAATGCTCCTTAGAGGCGTGGAGAGACTCCATCTCACATTGGGCATGTTGCCAGGAGAGACCAGTCCCTGGAGAAGGACATCATTCTTGGGTGTGTGTGTGTGTGTGTGTGTGTGTGTGTGTGTGTAAAGAAGGCCCTCACCATGATGGACCTAAGAACAAGAGGGAGGATGGCGCAGGAGTTTCATCCTGCTGTCCGCAGGGCTGCCCTGAACAGAAACGACTCCATGCACGGAACCTGACGGCAACAACCATCTTAGCACCAAGTCTTTTTTCCAAGAACCGTGCCAAACTCACTGCCATTGTGCTAATGCTGACCCATCGCAGTCCTGAGGGGAAGGGTGAACTGCCTCTCAGAGTTTCCCAGACAGGAACCTTCTTTTTAACGGCTTTATTGGCAAACAATCCACATACCACACAGTTCAATGGTTTGAGAAGAATTATACAATCATTATCCCAATCTATTTTAGAACATTTTCTTTCTTTTTTCATGGTTAAAATCGCTTTTAAAATGAGTTGTGTAGGGCTGAGCCCTGGTGGTGTAGTGGTTGTGCGCGGGACTGCGGCCCACTGGGACGGAGGTTCAATTCCAGCAGTGGGGCTGGGCCTCCTACTCCCACCACCGGAGAGCAGTGATGCTCAAAAAAAAAAAAAAAAATGAGTTGTGTAATGACAATCAGTTCTACTGTTCTCCATGACCCCAACAGCAACAAACCAACTAGCAGACAACAAAAATCAACCAACCAACCACACAAATAAGCCAAGGCAAGAAAACAAGACCCTATAGAAACAGAAAAGCAAACATTGTCAATCTTCCCCTTGGGACATCAGGCGATTGCACTGGCAACATTGTCAATTTTCCCGATGATGTGGCACTTGAGACTGTAACTCTTTAGTGAATAGAAACCCTCTTAGTTCTCCAAACCGCTCCTGGTGGGTTTGAACCTCTGACCTCATGGTTATCAGCTCAGCACATAACCAGTACACCACCAGAGTTCCCAAAGAGCTACTGGATGGGTTCAAACAACCAACCTTTTGCTTAGCAGGCAAATGCTTAAGTATTGTGGCCACCAAGGCTCCCTTCACTGGCTGCATGTGAGATTAAACATATTTGCTCATTTTAGTCTAGAATCTAGGACTACTGTCTACCTCTAGTGCAGAGGTTCTCCACTTGTGGGTTTCAACACCTTTAAGGGGGGGTCAAGGGGCCCTTTCACGGGGGTTACCCGATTCCTAACAGTAACAAAGTTACAGTTATAAAGTAGTAACAAAATCATTTTATGATTGGGGGTCACCACAACATGAGGGACTATATTAAAGGGTCGTGGCATTAGGAAGGGTGAAGACTACTGCTCTAGAGTTTATTTCCCCACTACCTTCCACTACCTTTCATCTTACCTGTTTTTGAAGAAGTGGCCATAAGATAAGTGGTCAGGAACAACCTGAACAGCACTAATGAGAATGTTCACATGCTGTGAAGTGACTCCTGCCAATGAAGAAGTCCTGTCGGACTGCTGAATGAGAACTGTTAACTGCTGTGTACACCTTCATCGAAAAGGCAGTAAATATTATACCAAAAAAAGCTTCACGTTAGGCTGAGCCCTGGTGGCGTAGTGGTTGTGCGCGGGACTGCGGCCCACTGGGATAGAGGTTCAATTCCAGCTTCACAGGAGCAAAGGCTGGGCCTCCTACTCCCACCACGAGAGGACAGTGATGCCCCATCCAAAAAAGCTTCATGTTAATGTTAAAAGGACATAAGGCGAGGTATCCAAAATTAAGCTTAAGTCACACAGGCCCCACTCCATTTCCCAAAGATCTTCGCTTTGACCAAGCGTCTGTAGAAATGAAATCCCTGGAAAAGGGGAACATCTCTCAAATGTTTCCAGGGAGAAGTGTACTGAAGGTAAAAGAAAAAACAAAAACAAATGACTACTGCTGTTACGAAGAAAGGTTCCTGCCTGCTAGAGGTTTACCAGTCTAGTTAGGCAAAGAGATGTGACCCTGTCGCATCCTCCTTGATGTCCCCACTGCACTGTACTCTGTCAGCATCTGTGACGTGTTATTGCACCTATTTATCCAGCTTTCCCCCGACATTCTCCTGTGAACTCCTTGAGGATAATTATCACACATCCACCACCTTTGCATTATCAGGCATAATAGCACAGTGCCTGGCCCCCAGAAGGCATTTCATAAAAGTTTGATAAATGGAAGGAGAAGCTTGCCAGAAAATTCAAACCAAGACCAGGGGAGGGAGCATCTACTTTTTGGAGGAGACACTGATAGTTCTGTTGGTGAGTGTGGTGGGTGATTGGGGAGAAGGAACCCAAGCATCGAGAAGGGACGCTAAACAATGATTGTAAGGAACCTGGGGGGACAAGGGACCCGACTGTATGTTCGAAGGTAGACACTATGAAAGCCCTCAGTGAACTCCACCAAGGACTGTGCTCCGTGATGACCCTGGATGCTGACTTTTTGGGCAGCCTGGCATCATGCAGGGGCTACTCCAGAAGAACTTAACATAGAGACCCAGCAGAATGAAGTGAACCCTGCCTCGAAGGTAGCCCTGTCCGTGGACTGAGGACTGGAGTATTCAGATGGGAGGGGCAGCAGTGTGGCCACCCAGACTTGTGGAAGTGACAGTCAGTGGACCTTGGGGAGAAACTCTGGCTTGGTGGGTGTCCAATGAAAAGGGACCCAGAATCCTCATGAGGGGGGAACCCCCCCTCCAAAAAAAAAAACGGAATTTTTTCAAAGCTATGTACTATTTAAATTTAACAAAACAACCATGTTGCCTTCAGAGTACTCTCCATTACACTTAATACATTTGTCAAGTCTGTGATCCATTCTTTTTTTTTTTTTTTGGGGGGGGGTTGGGGGGCATCACTGCTCTCTGGTGGTGGGAGGAGGAGGCCCAGCCCCACTGCTGGAATTGAACCTCCGTCCCAGTGGGCCGCAGTCCCGCGCACAACCACTACGCCACCGGGGCTCAGTCCCTGTGATCCATTCTTACAAACATTTTTCATCTGCTTGGATGGCTTAAAACACCGTTCATGTTTTTTAATTCACCTCTCCTTCGTTGTCAAATCACTGTCGTTTTATGTTGTTTCATTTTACGGAAACAGAAGTGTCCCGGAGCGAGGTCGGGTGAGTAAGGTACATGGGGTAAGAGAGGCATGCTGTTTTTGCCAAAGACTGGCGCGCTGAGATGCTGCCTTGTCGTGGTGGCAAAGTCCCCATCAGCCACAAATCAGGCTTTTTTGCTGCACATTGATAAAGCAATCTTTTCAGAACCTCAAATAGAAAGCTTGGTCAGCAGTCTGACCTGGTGGAAGGAACTCCATATGCACTAAAAGTCAACATTTTCATCCTTCAGAAAGTTGGCAGTCGTCCAGAACCAGGTGAGTCATCAATCGACATTTGACCTTTCTTTCGTTTTTTTTTTTCATTTTGGAAGTCCTTTATTGTAAAGATAATTCTTTTGTCTGATGAAAAACAGCAGCCACACTGCCAGTGATTATTCTGGACCTCCACGTTGAATAAATTCGATTTCTTTTTTTTTTTGTTGTTGTTTTTTGGGGGGCATCACTGCTCTCTGGCGGTGGGAGTAGGAGGTCCAGCCCCACTGCTAGAATTGAACCTCCGTCCCAGTGGGCCACAGTCCCGCGCACAACCACTAGGCCACTGGGGCTCAGGCTTCGATTTCTTCTTGAGACACGGGTTTCCTTCTGTATTTCTGAGGCAATTTCGGCAGGTCTGGTGGGCCCTGCTGCATCAACAAATCTGGTGCTTTACTCCCCATAGAGTGCTGTGACATTACAGATGAGGGCGGTGGTATGCCCAATGATCTCAAAGCTTCCGATACATTGAGTTTAGGGTTGTCAGTTCTATCAGGGAATCTTATTAATGGTGTATGTGGCTTGACTACCTGAACGACCCTGCTGGCGGACGCCATCTTGCTGCCCATCATAACCCCCTAAGTCGGAGCAGTTTACATTTGACCTTTTTTAAAATGAGAAAACCACTTATACACTTGAGTTTTTCCCAAACCGCTGTCCTTGTAAGCTGTGTTCGTCTTCATAACAGTTTCTGTGGTGTTTTTTCCAAGCAAGAAATTAAATTTCATTGGCTAACGCTTTTCTCTTAAATGCACCAAAACAAGGTTTGAGCGAAAGTGCTTTAAAAAAAAAAAAAAATCACTGTAACCAGAGAGTCTTCCCAGGCAATGCCACAGGGTGCACTAGCTCAGAGCAAGTTGCTCAATGCACATGCATATTACAAAAGCTCTACCCATGGGAGCTTGTTTTCTGGTTTCAGGGGGGTACCCCCTCTTACATTTAGCACCTCAATGCCCCCCTCTCAGTGAAATGACAAGTATTGATCTGTGGAGCAGTACAGGCTTTGATCTGGTAGAAGATCTGATCCAGGAACTTTTCCCCTGGCACCAATCCCCAAGCTTATCGAATGGGAGGTCAGACTCTGTAGCACTCATGGATTGTGGCTTATGGTGGAACTGTACTTGCATGGACTCCTCATAGTGACAGTATCTCAAGTGCTCTATCATTGGAAAGAGGTGTTATCAGTGCAACAGCCTTATACCCTAGGGGGATGATTGACAATGTTTTCATGATCTGTTTCTCTTTTTCTGCCTTTAGTTTATTTTTGTTTGCTGATTGGTTTGCTCCTGTTGTTGGTCTTAAAGGGTTTTGATTTTGTGATAATATGATGACCAAAGAAAACCTGGGCCGTGCATATCCCAGGGACAAGTAGATGGATTCTGGGCCTCCAATTAACTCTAGCTTCAATCCAAATTCTGGTAACATAGCTCAATAGCTATCATGAAAAGGTCACTGGAGATAAGGGTGCTACAGCAGATGGTGCCGACAATCGATTGTAACAGTGTCTTACACACGATTCCATTAGCAGCCATCTCAGTGAGGAAGCCCATATGAAGTCCCTATCACACCAGCTTGTGTGAGCTAAGTCCATAGGAGGAAGCACAACACCTCGTGTGATCTAAAGGTGACAATAATAGTATTCAAATATGACAAAGGGCACTGTATCGGAGCTTAAATTGCGATCATCCAATCTGTAGAAGGCCAAGGAGGGCAGTGGGAGCCCAAACCTGATTTGTAGAGGATCTAGTCAGATGACGTTGCAAACCACAGGCGAGAGCCTCCAACAGCCTTATTATCAGACACAGATCACTTGATCCTGCGGGATGGACCGCCATACCTGGTCAGCTGACCTCCCTACTGAGCCAACCTGGAATTGTTGCTTGGCCCAAGTATTTCTTGCATGGTCCATGACAAAAATCTCATCTCTTCCCCAGGCTTTTTAAACACTGATGGTGGTCTCTTTCTTTCTTATTCATTATTTATATTTTTTATCTCTACATTACTATTATTTTATCCTTACCTTACATTATCTTATTTCTGGTTTTTATTGTTTCTGTTGGGTTTTCCAGTTTGTGAAGCACAGAGAATAGATGCGCAGTGATAATAACTGATACAAGGATTATAGAGGATATAAGTGTGGGTGTGGAAGATAGGGAGGGTGAGGCTTTGAGGAACAAACAATATATGTAGGAGGTAGGAGAGAGCACTAGAACTGTTTGTGATTATACAACCCATATTTTTTTTTTGGGGGGGGGGCATCACTGCTCTCCGGCGGTGGGAGTAGGAGGCACAGCCCCACTGCTGGAATTGAACCTCCGTCCCAGTGGGCCGCAGTCCTGCGCACAACCACTACGCCACCGGGGCTCAGCCCTATACAACTCATTTTAAAAGCAATTTAAGCACTTAAAAAAAAAAACAGGGCTGAGCCCCAGTGGCTTTAAGTGGTTGAGTGCAGGACTGCAGCCCACAGGCTTGGCGGTTCAAATCCAGCAGTGGCTCAGGACCAGGGTAGCTCCCACGACCCCCAGAGGGCAGTGATGCCCCCCACTCCAGAAAAAAGACAGAAGATTTTCAAAAATTGGATGGGGTAATGATTGTAAATTCCTGATACTGAATTGTATGATATATGAATTATGTGCCAATAAAGCAGTTATTAAAAAGTCTAAGAAATGAATGGCTACATGAAGGAACTAGCCTATGCAATGGAAAGTATGGAAGACAAGGATAGAGATCATGTAGGTTACAGCAGTTCCAGGAGAAAAGAAAGCCTTGAGCCAGAACGTTAAATAACAGCCGGGGTTCACAGAGGAAAAAGTAGGTCAGTACCAAGCAAGTTTTGGAAGTAACCAGGAACAAGACAAATTTGAAAAAAAAGATATATAGATATTTGCTCCAGAAAGAATGTTAGACATCAGCTAGCCCAACAGTTTAATTGTCATGGGAATGCTGTAAGCAGCCAATAAAAAGGAATATGCCATTAAGCAGAGGACCTGACTTATCACAAACATTTGCTAAATGAGAGCTGCTGCTACTTCTACTCAAAAATAATAATTAACAAATATGAGGGGACTTCAAGAAGTTTGTGGAAAAATTAACTGGAAGACAATAGAATTTCTACAAATTATTAGTTGGTTTATTTTAAACAGTATCACTAACATACAGTTCAAAAAACATACAATTCAACAGTTCAATAACATTCATTGGTTGTGCAAGCAACCAGCCTGTGTGATGACGAGGTGTCAAAGGGATCAGGTATCAGGCATCAAAGAACTAAAAATTATATCATTATAAATGAGAAGGAGTACAGATTGAGGACACAAAGCTCATCTGTAGGTGAAGTGACAGCCCCTTACAGAAGGGTCATGAGGAGACGAACCAGTCAAGGTACAGTGTAGCAATGATGAAATATGCAGCTTTCCTTTAGTTCTTAAATGCGACTCCCCCCCTCCTCCGACTCTCATCACCCCAATTCTACCTTTATAAATCCAGCTAGACCAGAGGATGCACACCGGTACAGACAGGAACCAGAAGCAGGGGGAATCCAGGACAGATGATCCCTGGAGGACCAGTGGTGAGAGTGGTGATACCGGGAGGGTGGAGGGGAGGTGGGGTAGAAAGGAGGAACTGATTACCAGGATCTACAGATAACCCCCTCCCTGGGGTATGGACAACAGGGAAGTGGGTGAAGGGAGACATCGGACAGTGCACGACATGACAAAATAACAATTTATAAGTTATCAAAGGTTCATGATGGAGGGGGGAGCAGGGAGGAAGAGGAAAATGAGAAGCTGATACCAAGGGCTTAAGTAGAAAACAAATGTTTTGAGGATGATGATAGTAACAAATGTACAAATGTGCTCGGCATACCTTGTATGTATGTATGGACTGGGATAAGAGTTGTATGAGCCTCCAATAAAACGATAAAAAAAAAAGAGTTGTGGAACCATCACCAGTGTAAGCTCCAGGACATTTCTTCTTCCTTGTACTCGTTGTTGCCTCCTGACTTCCCAGCAGACTCCCCTGCCATCTCCCTTTGAATCTCTATAGGTTTACCTAACTCAGATTTCATACACAAAAAAAAACAACAACATACAAAATACAGATGGAATACCGTCAGCCCCAAAACAACGACCTAATTTTTTGGGGGGAGGGGAGGGGGCATCACTGCCTCTGGTGGTCGTGGGCGCTACCCAGTGCCACTCCTGAGAGCCGCCGCTGGATTTGAACCGCCAAGCCCGCAGGTCACAGTCCCGCACTCAACCACTTAGGCCACCGGGGCTCAGCCCAACGACCTAATTAAACAAAGAAAAACTTCCATTGCAGACAAAGCAGAAAATAATTAAAAGCAGGGGCAATGTTAAACATTGGGTGGCGAGGGAGATCAATGACAGGGTGTCACCTTTGGACCTAACTACAACAGCAGCAATCTGCCCAAGTAATGGGTCTCACCCATCTCTGGTCCAGAATGGATTTCTCCCCACACACTTTTTGAAGCTCCCGCACATTTACGGGGTGCCTACTATAGGCCAGATATTGGGACTGTAACAATGAGTAAAATTGGACTCGCCCCCCCAAGAAGTTTGAGAGTTCAGTGAGGAAGACAAGAGAACAATTAAAGTGATGCCTGGGAAAGCTGGGAGAGAAACACTGCAGAGCTGCAGAATGTAAAGCAGGGCATCCATCATCGGGCACCTGCTCTGAGAAGCCCTAGGGGTGCTGGTGAGACCTTTCAAGAATCACAAGGCTTGAGAGGGAGATTTGTTTGAATAAAGGGTGCCATAACTAAGATGCAAAAACCACCCATCTGGTTCGATCTTCTCTCTTTTTTTTTTCTTTTTTTAGGCATCACTGCCCTCAGGTGGTGGGAGTAGGAGGCCCAGCCTTTGCTCCTGTGAGCTGGAATTGAACCTCCATCCCAGTGGGCCGCAGTCCCGCGCACAACCACTACGCCACCCACCGGGGCTCAGCCTCGATCTTCTCTTTTAACAAAAGTAAAAGAAGACCTTGGAGCGGTATTCACTTGCTTAAGGCAACTGATAGGTCAGTGGCAGGCTGCTTTGAACTCTGGCATGAGCGAGGCACTCCTCCCTGATCTGCATGGCAGAACATCATTTTGGCAGGTGAGCAGGCTCTAGGAGTATGCGATCTAGAAGGTAATGGTGCAGGCCGGCGGGTGGGAGAGGGGGGGTGAAGGAAGAGAGGAAGGGGAGTTGAAGTTTTTTCTACCTTACATCTCAAGCCAGTTTTCAACTTCTACATCAGAGAGATGCCTACTTTCCTGTTCAGAAGTTGGCCAGCCCTCCTTTCAAGGACGAAC
>PVJH01031766.1:0-22820 GCA_004026705.1 Nesogale talazaci
CGCCTCAGAGCACCCCAGAGGGAGGAGGGGGTACCCTGGCAGCCACCACCAAGTGTTCCTGAGGGAATCGGAGGCACATTGTTCTTACAGAGGCCAAAGTACTCGTTAGGGCACCCCTCCTCACCAACGTACTTTTCTTGAGCATTGATTTCCCTCTTTTCTCAATCTTTGCTTCGACGCCCCCATCCTTCTCCATCCATATCATGCCTGCCTGGGTCCGATTCTCACTCTTCTGCTAACAGACTTGGTCCTGTCTTTTCAGCCTCTGCACTAGTCTGGGTTTCACCCCTTTCTGTAGACGTGTGTGTGTGTGTGTGTGTGTGTGTTTCACTGAGATGGTCTTTTTCATCCCTTTGACTCAGGCCCAGTCACCTCTAAGTGACTTTCCATCTCTGTTTTCTGTTTACTTCTGTTTTCCGGTCTGGGACTGAGTGTCTGGAGCTATCTCCCTTTTTTTTTTTTGTTGTCCCACGCGGCGTGTGTCTGTGGATCATACTGTGTCTGTGAAGACGGTGGGGCGGGGGGGCACGCAGTGCATCGTGTGTGCGCTGCTGTCTCTGCCTCTCTGACCTCCTCCCTCTCGCGTGCGTGCTTCTGCCTGCTTGCCACATGTGCGGTGATCTGCAGGTGTGGGTGGCTGAAGAAGGGTTTGGGCTGGCTGTGTGCATCCTTGTGCAAACATTAGTCATGCTCTCTCTGGGCTGTGCTTGGTGTGGGGATCTGTTCATTTGCCTGATTCCCTGCCCCCTGCCCTTTTCTGCCCCTGCCATCCTGTCTCTTTTCTCCTCTTCTCTCCGTCCTTCCTACTGATCTCTGGACTTCTCTTCTAGCCTGCTTTCCATCTGCATCTCTACCTGCGTGGTCCTATTATGGTGTCTGCCTGCTCGCTTGTCTGCTCCTCCCTGACTGGCTGGCAGCCTCTCTCTCGCTCGCTCGCTCGCTCGCTCTCTCTCTCTGGTTGTCTGTCTGCTTCTCTGGCTGTTTGCCCACCACTCTCTCTCTAGCCATCTGTCTCCCCGCCTGCCTGTCTCTATCATTTTTTTAGCCTGCTTCTCTTGGTCTGTCTCCCTTCCAAGCCCTGCCATGGGTCCCTATCTTCATTTGCCTCTTAGCTGACCTTGCTGTCTCTTCACTCTTCCTCTTTATTCCTGTTAGTTCATGATTTTCCCTTAATCCCCTTCTCTGCCTTCTGGCCTGGCTACTCACTTTGCCTGCTGCTACCCCACTATTTAAGCCTGGTTCTCTCAATTTTGTTTTTAAATTTTCATTGTATCTTGTTCCCCTTTGCCCCAAATGCTTTATCGATCGATCATCTTGCCACATCCCCTACCCTGCCTTTTCCCAGCTACCTCCCTTCCCTCTCGATGGTCTTTGGGTGCCTTTTCGTGTGCGTGACTGTTCAGACAGTTAATGCCTCAGTTCATCTTTTTGCCAGTCTTCACCGTCTTCCCACCTTTTACTGTCTGTCTGTCTGGCACCCGTTTGTCTTGCTGTCCACCACCTGCTTGGTTTGCTTTTCGCTCCCCTCCCCCCCACCAATCAACCCTTGAATAGGTGTTAAAGGCACATGATACAAAAGTGTGAAATTCTAAAAAGGTAGCAAAGGGCACGGCTCACACTTATCCCCTCTGTCCGTGTCCCCATTCCTCTCCCCAAAGGCAGCCACTGGCCGACAGCGCTTGGACATGGATCCAGAGAAAAGGACACACGTGCCAAACAAAAGTCCACTTGCTGTTGGCTGCCCCTCTGCTCTCAGCTCGAGTGGCTGCTGAGGTCACGACCAGTGCCCCTTCCTACGTGGAAGGGTGGCCACTCCTGGCCTCTGGTCTTTCTGACTTGACTTGATGGCACTTGTCTTTTAGATTGGCAAGTTGCATGTTTGGCGCCGACATGTTTGTGCTCAGCTGCTAGCCTAAAGGAGGGGGGTTCAGAGCCCCCCAGCTGTGCTGGAGGGCAGGAGGGGCCCCCACAGTCTGCTACTGGGAAGAACACACCTGAAAAACCCCTGGGCAACAGCACCACGCTCTAGCTCAGGGCTCGTGAGTGGGGATGGACTCACGCCTCTGAGTTTAGTTTTTGTTTCCAGCAGCTGGCTCCAGGCCTTCACCACCAGCCCCTGAAGAGAACGTAGGAAGGGCTGGCTTTCTCCCCATGGGTTCTAGTCCACGTAGTCAGTTGTCTTAATAAAGCACCGTCTCGTTGATCTCTTCCTCACTGACATTTGTGTTCATTGAGAGAAGACCTGAGATAGGTTACCGTGAACAACCCCATGAACAACCCCAGAGAGTGAGTGGATGGAGGCCTTCCTTGCTCCTCTCGCTTGGTCTACATACCATATATGGATTCCTAAAGGCAGGCCTGCCCCAGAAGTTTGTCTTTCCCCTACAACGACTTGTCTCCTTTTTCAGCCTTCCTTTGGGCCCCTCTCCCATCCTATCATCGCGATTTTACAGCTTCCTGGGGGTCAAATAGACCCTGCCCTATCCAGGTCGCTTTCAGAGAGAATAATCATTAAACATAGGGCAGTGCACCGCTCCTTCTTTTCTGCTGCTTTACTGTTCCTAACTGTCACTGTTTGAGCCTTTGTTTCTGTCAGTCTTGTGCCTCTCCTTCCCTCGGTCCCTTTCTTCCCATTTCTCGGGTCTATCCTCTTACGCATCTATCTTGGGCTTCAGTCTTGCCTCCCTTTCTGATTGGCCACTTCCCTTCTCTCCATCTGATTGGTCCATATCCCTTCATCACCCCATCTGTCTGCCTGCAATAATGTATGTGATAGTACTTTATAAATTATAAAGCACTGTGTAGTATAAAACATCATCACTGTCTTCCTTCTTGTTTTCTGCCTTTGGCTGCCGACCTCTCTGTCTGCCGGTTCCTACTCATCTTTGTACCTTTTGGGGAGCTTGCCTGCTTCTCCTTGAGTCATTCTCCCTCTCCCTGCCAGTCTGTCTGGGTCCCTGCCATCCTTCTCTGTCTGCTCTGTCCCCGGGCTCTCTCCTCCCCTGTGCCCGGGCTGTCTCTATATTTCTTTTGCCTGCTATCTGTGCCTGTGTATCTCACTGCCCCTAGCATCTTGCCTACCTGCCTATCACTTTCCCTGTGGGCATAACTCTCTCTTTCTGCCTCTCTGTGCTTCAACAAATAGAAATGAAATGAAAAAATCAAAAGCCCATCTGACTAATTGGCTAAGGAAGTGCTTTTTCAAAATATCCTTTTCGTAATAAGACTTCAGGTGAAAATAAGACATGCAGCTGTCCGACGCAAGCCAGAAATTAGACACCCCTACCCCCCCACAAAATAAAAACACAGGAGTAAAACCCTGTAATGAGCTCAAAGCCTTTTAAAAAGAGATTATTTAAAACAAAAGCAAGAAACCTTACTAAAACAAGCATTTCTAACTTTTGTCGGATCATAGGAATCCAGCAGTTCTTTCCTAGGAGCAAAGTATATAACCCAAATCATATCTTTTCATGATATAAACATATCCCTGTAGGCCCTAGTTTGAAGCCCTTGTCTCGTGAGCCCAGTGAGAGTGACGGATAAAGCACAAACCCGGCTGCATGCACCAAACAGACTGAAGGACTGCAGTGACGTTGCAGTCTGGGATTATTTACCCAAGAGATTCCTGATTGTCTTTTGAAATATGAATAGGTTATTAAGTAACGAAAAACATAAATGTTCAGGATATCTTAGATCTAATCATGGAATTTGAAGGATGGAAAATCATCTGAACAAGTGGTTTCCAAATGGCTTAGTAAGATTAGGGTCGCTCCCTGTCCTTTCCTCTTCTTTTATTCTGAGATTACAGATTTTATATGCTTATAAACAAGCATATTAATATTTATTTAACAACCTACTTTAAAATGCCATTCCTAGTGAAATAAGTCAGTTATAAAACAAATTCTGTAGGAAAAAAAAAATTCTGTAGGATCCCACTTTGATGAACTAGGCAACTATAGACCCAAGTTCACAGGCTTCGAGGGGTGAGGCGGAGGGGACAATGGAAATCATTGCTTAGGGAACACTGAGTTTCTGTTAATAATGATAGGATAATAGGGAAATGATAGTGTAATGGTTGAAGACCATGATGAATGTAATCAATGTCATGTAAAAATTGTCAAATGTTTAATTATGTGCTTTATCATAATGAAAAATGTTTTTACCTCTTTTGCAAAAATGAATACATCTGGGTGGAAGGCAATCCATAATGGATTTTGAAGAGAGAGAGAGCGAAAACAATGCCTTCTTATACTTGTGTTCAATTTGAAATCTCTTCAACATACATGTACTATTTTTTGGGGGGGGGCATCACTGCTCTCCGGTGGTGGGAGTAGGAGGCCCAGCCCCACTGTTGGAACTGAACCTCCGTCCCAGTGGGCCGCAGTCCCTCGCACAACCACGACGCCCCCGGGGCTCAGCCCCATGTACTATTTTGTACTTAGACGCACTCTGGTATCTTTTTATGAAATACAGTGACGGTCATATACCAGGTTGGGCTCTGTTGTTGCCTTTACCATCCACCCTTGGCGCAACAAGAAGCCAACAACCCCCGGTTGGCCTCCCACATTTTTTGGTGTTGACATTTGACATTTTGGTTGTTGTTGGAGGTCTGAAATAAGGTCTTCCACTCCTAACTACCTTATGAGTTGTTAGAGAGAGTGTAGGGTCCCTTCATCTCATACTCCTGATTTATTTCATCTTTTTACCACCTACATTATATGCATAATGTTTTCATGTAGCTTCTCCTTTAATGGAAATGAATGTCTCTGAGGAAAGTAAACTTTCTAGTCCTACAAAATGATATCCACAAATACATGATTTGATATGGTAATTATATTTTCCCTCATTTAGAATGTCAATGATTACAAATAAAAGCATCCTGCTTGCTTTCAGTGGTCTCAGTATTAGATTTGGGGAAGCATCTGGATAATTCTGCTTTATAGGTACAGAAACTGGGGCCAAGATGTTAAAAGGGTTGCTTAAGATTGAGCAGGGCTGAGTCCCGGTGGCGTAAGGGGTTGAGTGCGGGACTGCGGCCCGCGGGCTTGGCGGTTCAAATCCAGCGGCTGCTCTCAGGAGAGGCACTGGCTAGCACCCATGACCACCAGAGGCAGTGATGCCCACAAAAAAAAAAAAAAAAGATTAAGCAATAGTGAGGAGCAGGAAGAGGATTTGAGCTAATATCTTCCATCTCCCGGTCTGGTGTTCTTTCTCCTGTTTTCCACACAACTTTTAAATCAAGGGGAGGTCCTGGAGCTTTAAAGGCGTGAGTCAATGCAATTGCTGGTCAGGGGTAGCGCTCTTCTTGCCAGCTTAACTACAGCACTGGCAAAAACAAGTTGATTGGTTTTGGTTTTGAGTCTGCTTTCTCAGCAGTTTTACTGGGACATAACTTACATATCGTGCAATTCAACAGTTCAATCACATCGAGAAGGGATGTATCATTACTACAATTTTAGAGCATTTTTTTCATTCTTCTCCTATTTATGAGCTCCCCGTCCCGTTCCCCCCCCACACACACACACCTCAAACTGATTTTTAAATGTTTATTATGGGGTAGGTGAGAGTTCACAAGAAGCAGCTTGTGGAGCGGTGCGTTTCCACGCAGCAGTTTGCACCCGTTGTGCTTTGTGCCCCGGTTGGCAGTCCCCGCGGCACCGTGTCGTCGCCGCTGTCATGGGTCCCCTTCCCGGTTCCCTGAACTTTGCCCCGGGCACACGTTGCCCTTTTGTTCTCTTACGGTTGATTCTTCATAGGAGCACGTTCCTCGCTGGTGGTGGTATTACAAGTAAGACATTTTAAAACTAAGTTTGTCCCCTACTCTAGAGAGTCCGTGAAGGGGGCACCTCAAACTATAACAAAGGTGAGGACCTGGAAGAAAAAGATAGGGATCATTTTTCAATAGAAGTAGAAACATTTAGACTGGGTGAATGGGCAGGTCTGGGAGTTCACCTTACATTCTAACTAAGGTTTGTAAAAAAGCGTTATTATGAATTGGGTGAAGGTTTACAGAACAGGTCCTGTGTGATATTCACATTCTTGATTTACACTCATCTCATTCCCTGCAGCCCCTCAAAGAGCCATCACCCTGTCTCCAGCCCTCTTCCTTTCCGGACCCTGTGTCTTTGGGGAATCGCTGCCCCCTTGATCCCAAATGGCCAAGTACATGTCAGTCATACAGATCAATAGCCCTATTATTGTTTGGTTGAAAATTGAGCCATCGGGCTGTGTCCAGTTCTAGATGGAATTCTCAGGAATTCCATCGCCCACATCCAATCCACAAGCTTAGTGTCCTTCAGGAATTTTGTTCCATGTCTTTTTCATACTTCAGCTAGAGCTTTTTAAAGCAATCCCTTTCAGAGGAATGGTAGCTGGGCACCATCTAGTCCACTGACTAATTGTTTGCTCTGTCTCCAGTTTGCACCATTCTTTTCTGTGGCCAGGAGGAGAACAGTTGTTGCTTCTCAGCTGGTCACTCATGAGCTTTTAAGACCTGAGTTGGGGGCAGAGCCCCGGTGGCGTATGGTTGTGCGCGGGACTGTGGCCCACTGGGACGGAGGTTCAATTCCAGCAGTGGAGCTGGGCCTCCTACTCCCACTGCCGGAGAGCAGTGATGCCCACACACACAAAAAAAAGACCTGAGTTGGGGTTCCTAGCATAGGATGTAGACTCCATGGACTGACTGTGATGCGCTTCTTGCATGTGTCTGGTATTTTCAAGCTGTCATGTGTTCTGACACAGTCCTACTCTTCACCAGCCTCTTCAGAGAAACCGTCCTTACACTTCTGCATAAGGCGACACGCACAAAGACGTTCAGTACAGAATTGTCCATAGTAGCAAAAAATTGGAAGTACCCTAAGTCTCTTAACAGTAAACAGATTTTGCAGCAATTAAGAAGGAGATGGTTTTATTCACATATGGACATGGCAAGCTCTTGTAATACCTGGTTGAATGGGAAATAGTCATCTGTGGCCCTCTAAACCGCAACAGCTGATCTCTCTTTTCCTGGAGCAACTGAGGAGGGAGAGTTGGTGGTCAGAGGAGACGTGGCCCGTGTTGGTAGTTCTCTGCTGCCTGGCTGCCACGACTGAACATCGTGAAAAGGATTCTGTAGAAGACTCCTGATCAAAAGGGGGAGAATACAGAGCAGAATTTCTAATTCTCATGGACTGCAGGGTTTAGGGAGCCACAAGGGGCCGGAGAACCCCCTCAAACCTGAGGTACCCTTTCAAACTTAAATCGAAAATATCCCTGAAGTCTCCTTAAAGCCAAACAGCAGTCTAGCTTGACTAGGGAAAATCGTCTGCTTGAGCATTGTGTGAGTACCACACAGTAACAAGTGGAAACATTTGCTGAGAACTCTCAGGGGCAGTGGGTTTCTCACAGGGGAGAACCACCCAGCACACGAGCCTGAGGGTGATCTTCCATGTCACTCAATTGTTTATGGAGAGGTTTGCTGTGACTATTCTAACAACACAAGAATATAGTAATATTAAGTTGTAAAATAATTAGATAAACTGTGATAGCATTTAGTTATGTTTCTATTTCTACAAATGCCTTTAAGTATTCCGGAAGAATACATACCAACCTGGTAACAGTCATGACCTTTGAGAAATCACTAGGAGGAGGATATTGTAGCTTTATTGAAAATTCTGAATTTTCACAATGAATAATCATTTCTTAACTTTGTAAACAATTTGCTCACATTAGCAAATGGAGCCAAATGACGCAAAAGGTAGTGTGATTTCTCTGAAGAAATTATTTCTGATTAATAACTAGTTCTGTGAAAAGAAAAAGATACCAGCAGAGCACCTTAAATTGGAACGCGATTGCTTTCAATTAGCAGGGGTACTTGATACAGAAGAGTATGCAAAGTGTGGTCCTGTCTGTAAAGGAAACACCATGTGAGGTCATAGAATATTTCTGGAAGGAGACACAAAATATAACAGTCATTTGCTATTGGGAAGGGGAACTTACTTTTTCCACTCTGCATTTATTTAGTCATGTGACAATTAACAGTACGTGGTCACGACAAATGCCATGGACTGTTAACTCTCCAGATTCAGAGAAGAGAGATCCTGAGCAGGGCAAGTCCATGAGAAAACTGTCCTATGTAATGATGGATGACAGTGAGCTCTAAAGATAACTAAGATTTATACCAGAGAGAAGAAGAAAGGCAGTTTCGGTCAAATACAGTCTCTAGCAGGAAGATGTGTAGGGAAAGCGCAGGGGCTGTGTCTGGCTTCCCTGTTGCCACGAGGCAGAGGCGACAGGCCTCCGCCTTCTCTCCTTTTTTGCCCTTTGCTGACTCCAGCCGTTCCCCCTAGGCTGCACGACCTTTCTGCTAGGTCCGTAATCTGTTGCAGGGCCACCCAGCACTCCGTCTCAGTGCTGTTGCTGTGGTGTCAGGAAGGGAGCGGGCCACTGCAAGACAGCCTCTGGTCCACAGCAGGCTTCCTGGCCAGCGGCCAAACCTCTCCAAGCCTCTCTGGTCCTCAGGCACTCAGCTAACAGTCACGAGTCCAAGACTGCGGAAAATGTTTGACGGTCGATTGTGGTAGTGGTTGCACAACTTTGTTTTCTGTTTGTTTTTGTGGGGGGCATCACTGCCCTCTGGTGGTCGTGGGAGCTGAACTACCCAGCGCTGCTCCTGAGAGCCGCTGCTGGATTTGAACTGCCAAACCCGTGGGCCACAGCCCCACACTCAACCACTTACGCCACTGGGGCTCAGCCCCTGCACAGCTTTTTAATATGTTTAAACCATTGAATCGTGTGGTGTGTGAATTGTGCCAATAAAGTTTTTATTTGAAAAATGAACATTGAGGGCTAAGCCCCGGTGGCGTAGTGGTTGTATGCAGGACTGCGGCCCACTGGGATGGAGGTTCAATTCCAACTCCACAGGGCCAAAGACTGGGCCTCCTATTCCCACCACCTGGGCAGTGATGCCCTTAAAAAAAAAAAGAAAGAAAAATGAACGTTGAGGGTTGAGCCCCGGTGGCGTAGTGGTTGTGCGCGGGACTGCGGCCCACTGGGACGGAGGTTCAATTCCAGCAGTGGGGCTGGGCCTCCTCCTCCCACCACCGGAGAGCAGTGATGCCCCCCCCCCCCAAAAAAAAAAAGTGAACATTGAAATTTTATTTAAAAAATTTTAAAAAGCAGCCATGGAGCCATTGCCAACAAGTCGCTGCCCCCTCGTGGACATGGGAATGGGTTCCAAAGTGTCAGCTCTGGAAGCAGAGCCACAGCCTCCTTCCATGCAGCGGCCGGGGGCCTTTTCAGTTAGCAGCCAGGTAGCTAATCACACACCACGAAGTCTTGGGAGGGACCCAAACACTACACCCTGCCATCAAGGGGAGTCTGACTCACAGCGGCCCTACAGAGGGCTTCTGAGCCTCTTCCCGAGCGAGACTCACCCATGGGGGCGCTCACAGGACACCCCCAGCGACGCTCCTTTGGGCTCCCAAGCCAGTGTTGTTATAAGAGCAGGAAGGCCGCTTCCAGAAGGAGGTCATCGATGCCAGCTACTTGGCGGAGTTTAAGACTAGGGCGAGGAATGTAGTTACTGCCATGGAATTGCACGTTAAGAGATGTCGAAGTGGGCAGTGTCTCACACATACCATTGTGGAGAAATAAAGAATATAAGCTGACAGTTGCTCAAGAAGTTTAAACGTTGATGAAAACAGTCTATAGCATCAAGGGTTCCTGAGGGAGGGCAGGCGTGGGGGAGGGAGAGGGGAAAATGAGCTGATACAAAGGGCTCAAGTAGAAAATATTCCGAAAATGATGACAGCATATGCACGCATGTGTTTGACACAATGGATGAGCGTATGGATTGTGACAAGAAATGTAAGAGCCCCCAATAAAAGTATTAAAAGTTAAACATTGAATTAGCATATGACCCAGAAATTTCATATACTTAAGAATTGAAAACACATGTTCACATAACTTCTGCATGAATCTTCAAAGCAACATTATATGCCTAAGCCCCAAAGTAAAAGCAACTCCAGTGTCCCTCAACTGATGAATGGATAAACAGAATGTGGCATGACCATACAGTGGAATATTACGCAGTCATTAAAAAAATGAATAGATTTTATAACATGCGCCTTGAAGACATGCTAAGGAAAAGAACCCAAACACAAAAGGCAGCATGTTGTATAATTTCATTTATATGAAATGTTCAAACTAGGTAAATCTTTACAGACAGACTCTAGCTCAGGGACTGCCAAGGTCTGGGGTGGAGACGGGAGTGTGGAGGGACCAAGACTGGGGAGGGGGTTTCCTTCTGAAGTCAAGGACGAATTCTGGTAGTAGATGATGGTGTTGGTTTTACAACCTTGTGTGTATGTTTTATTTTATTATTTATTTTATTTGGTGGGGGGGGTGGGCATCACTGCTCTCGGTGGTGGGAACAGGAGGCCCAGCCCCACTGCTGGAATTGAACCTCCGTCCCAGTGGGCCGCAGTTCCGCGCACAACCCCTATGCCACCGGGGCTCAGCCCAACCAGTCACTATATCTTATGATGATAGTCGGGCACCATCAGCTTTCTTCACCACATTTGCTTATGCACCCACTTTTTCTTCAGCAATCATGTCGGGAAGGTGAGCATCATGGAATGCCCATTTCATAGAACAAAGTGTTGTTGCATTGAGGGAGCACTTGAATACAGACCTGATGTCCATCTGCCACCCTGACAGACACACACACATACACAATGTGCACATAGATCTGTTGTTTCCCCATATTTAAATATATTTACATATGTACATAGCTGTGTTTAGACCTCTGTGTTAGTCCGGGTAGACTAAAGGAACAAATTTCACAGACACACATGTGGATATAAGGAAAGGGTTTATATACAAAAGGAATGGAACACTGAGAAAGCATTTCAACCCATCCAGTTCAAAATCATATGTCCAGTATCACCCCATATGCCCCAAATCAGTCTATAAAGTCTCCTTCAGACTCACAAAGTCAGAATCCCAGCACTGGCAGGGGTCTCCACATGGCTCCTCACTTCCAGGGTTCGGGGTCCATCAACAGCAGAAGCCACTCATTGCTGGCAGAGGTCTCCGTGTGGCTGCCCCAGCTTCAGAGGTCTGGCTCCATCAGGACAAAGCCGTGTGGTCTCTCCGCCGGCTCCTCCAGCTTCTCGGACGCTGCCAGCTTGTCTTGTCCATGATTCATCGTCTCTGAGACTAACTCCCAACCACTGGGGAAGATAGCTTCTCATCTTCATGAGGGAAATATTGTGAGATTTCCCAGAAGTCTCAGGAGAAAGCCATGCCCACAGAGGCCTCATTGACTACTCAATGGCTATTTCCAGATTAACAGGCTAGACTCCACCCCTACATTTCAATCATGAAATTAACATAAGCACATGGCTGCCACAACCTCTGTACATGGTCTTTCCTCTTATTTCGTTTTACTTTCCTCTTGTCCCACTATCAAGCTCAGCCTTCGTTTGAGTTTCAGTAATTCCTCATGGTTCCGTTGTCCTTGATCAAGCCCCACCAGGCCTCCTGCACCCTCCTTGCCATGGACTTTAGATCATTTGTTTCCTTGTCCCTGGGACGGTTAACACCCACTTCATCCCCCTCCATTCGCACCCCAGCCATCTGTCCTGTTGTTTTCTCCTCCAGCTCCTTTATCCCACCTATCTTACCTAGATGCAGAGATAATGATATGCACAAAAAGCAAGACACAGTGGAAACAAACCAAAAAAAGCAACAAAAACCAAGGGGGGGGGGCAGAGAACAGCCTGTAAATAGTTCAAGATCTATTTGTTGACCTGTAGGAGGGTGATGGGGTGCCACGCCCTGGCCATAAAGTCTGTTTTTGGCATTCCCTGGGGACTTCGTGGTTCTGTTCGCCTCGCTGCTCTTTGCACACCCTGAAAGTTTCCCCGACAAGTTGTTTTTTGGTTACTTTTAAAGTCAGTTTTTGTGAGGAAGCTAAAGAGCAATATTATTTACAGAGTTTTTTTTTTAATTTAAAAATTCTCTCAAATTACAATAAAATTTTAAAATGTTTCCTTTTAATTTGACCCTTCACTCAATTTACAAAGAAAGAAAAAATGTATATTACCGAGAACTCTGTCATGTTCACAAGACTGTATAAGCTGCATCAAGGACAGAAGTAGAAAAAGAACATGTGCACCCACCATCCAGTTTAATAAACATAAACTAGTAGTATCCATAAAGGTCTTTGTGGTTCTTTCATAGCCCAATGCCCTCAACACTCTCCTGCCCCATGTGCTTTTGAAATTAGTCCCCTCTCCACCTGTAATTTGATTTTGAAAGATGTCAAACCCACAGAAGAGCTGTCTCTTCTTCACTTAATCCCCCTGCCATGAGGTCCACTCCACTCACAGTGACCCTGCCAGACGGAGCAGAAGTGCTCCTTCAGGTTGTGGAGATCCCACGTCTACAAGCGCAGCGTCCTCCTCCTCCCAGGAAGTGAGTGGTGGCTGGGTTGGAACCACTGAAGTTTGGCCAACAGTACAATATATAACCCACTGGGCCTGAGCCCCGGGGGCGTCAGTGGTTGAGTGTGGGACTGCCATCTGCGGGCTTGGCGGTTCAAATCCAGCGGCTCCTCAGGAGCAGCACTGGGTAGCGCTCACGACCACCAGAGGCAGGGATGCCCAAAAGACAAAACATATATATATATATATATGTATATATATATATATCCCACTATGCCACCAGGCCGCCTCCTCCTTCCTTTGTTGATCTTTTCCTATATGGACAGAAGGTGCTAATGGAAAGAACAAATGCTTATGAGCTGATGTTAAGGGAGTCAATTCCAACTCAATGATCTGCAATATAAAATCACACCTGCAGTATAATCTTAGTCATTTAGAAAAATACTCAAAGGGAATGGTTAAAATATTAATGACTTTTTGCAGCATGAAAATAATGTGTGTAGGGCTGAGCCCCGGTGGCGTCGTGGTTGTGCGCGGGACTGCGGCCCACTGGGACAGAGGTTCAATTCCAGCAGTGGGGCTGGGCCTCCTACTCCCACCACCGGAGAGCAGTGATGCCTAAAAAACAAAAAGAAAAGAATGTGTGTATTTCCCCCATAACTTTTTTTTCTTCCTCACCCCCAACTCCCCCATAACTTTTTAATCTTTATAGTCTCCCTGGGATGTTCTGTGTGGGTGCTGCCCAGCGTGACAGCGTGCACAACAATGGAGCCCTGCTGGGGGCCGTGCCCCCTCACAGCCACTGGGTCACTGTCTCCGTGAGGGCCGTCCGTCCCCTCTTTCAATGCCCTTCCGCTTTACCAAGCATGCTGTCCTTCTCCAGGGACTAGTCTCTCCCACAACCCCCTTCAGGAAGGCAGTGCCGCTGTCTCAGTGGTCAGACCTCACGTGAACAGCGTGGACTCAGGAGTCAGGATGGCCCGAGTCCACGGCCTGCCCTCCACCTCTCTGGGTTTCCATCGGGCAGTCAGTAGAATTGTGTATCTGAAGCCTTTAGCACGTTTGACATGTACTAAGTAAATACAGAACTTTCCTGATTCTCCAAGCCAAAGTACAGTTGTTGCCCTTCCTGTGTGCCACCCTATTACCTCTGTATTTAGATAGAGTTTTAAAAATAGGTAAGCGTGTTTATCTTTCGCTCTTAGAAATCTTGTTTCGTTTTTGACTGGACTGAGACTGAGAGGAAGAAGCTTCCCGAGAGGTGAGCCTCCGTCTCTTGGCAGTCTGTCCCCGACGTTTCTCTTTGGCCTCCTTCCTTCTCTTGGCCAGAAGCTTGGCAGAGTCAAGGCCTCCTCCTGGCTTTCTCTTGGCTTGTGGCTTCCCCAGGGCAGTGCGCCGGCCCTTGTGCTGCAGGACCCGCCGTCACAAGAAGCTGCAGCTTGGGCGGATTGCTTCGGGCGGGCCTGTGGGTTCTGCTTGCTCTTTGGGGCCTCAGGCAGCAAGGCACGGTTGTTAACAGTCAGTCCAGTGAGAGCTACCCCTCCCCACATTTTTTTTTTAACAAGAACTTGATTGAGAGCTCTCAGGTTGGCATCCACAACACAACCCCAGACAGATTTGTGTATCGTGCCCCACCCCCACCGTGTTCTCCTTGGTCTTCAACAGGAGTGCCGCAGGTGGATGGGACCTTGAGTGAAGACACCTTGCTTCATGGGAAAACCTTGTCTGTCATTTCCTCCACTGATGCACGCTACCTAACCCTTCCAGTCATCACCCAGAGTCCTGACAGCATGGTCAGTAGCCACACGGGTCCCATAAAATGTCAGAAGTTTGCATTCATCCTCCGCTGCAGGGAGTCTGTGGTAGCCAGCGGCTGGGAAGGAGTGCTCAGATTCACGGGGAAGCGGCTGATCACCTCTGGGCTCAGGACAGACAGTACACTATTGCCGTTTCTCTGCCAGCAGCCTCCAGAGACCAGAGACCTTGTTTACTTGCCCAAAGGTGTATCCATGGACACACTGAAGGTATTTGTTGTCTGCTCTAAACATTTAATACATGAAAAAGGTAACATTTTAAATCAGTGGGGAAAATACATATCATTGATAAATACAAAGCTATTTAGGAAAATACAGAAATTGTACCCCTCAAACCATTTACCAAAATAATTTTAGATGGACTACAGAGCTAAATAAACAAACAAATAACTTTTTAAAATCCTAGAATTAAATATAAACCAATATTAATTTGAGAAAAGGCCCTAACAAACACACAACAATCGGGCTGAGCCCCGGTGGGGTAGTGGTTGTGCGCGGGAGTGCAGCCCACTGGGATGGAGGTTCAATTCTAGCTCCACGGAGCAAAGGCTGGGCCTCCTACTCCCACCACCTGAGGGCAGGGATGCCCCCCCCAAAAAAGACCAATAGAATAAACAATACAGCAAAAGAAGTATAATGTGCATAATGTGATTAACCTTTAGCTAAATTGACAAAGATGGAAATAACCAAAATAAAAAATGAAAAAGGCAGCATTACAACTGACCTGATAGAAATCAAGAAAATTAGAGCTGAGCCCCGGTGGCGTAGTGGTTGTGCGCGCGACTGCGGCCCACTGGGATGGAGGTTCAATTCCAGCAGTGGGGCTGGGCCTCCTACTCCCACCACCGGAGAGCAGTGATGCCTAAAGAAAGAAAGAAAGAAGAAAGAAAGGAAGGAAGGAAGAAAGGAAGGAAGAAAGAAAATTATGACAGAACAAACTAGATAACCTAGATAAAAGGGACACATTCTCAGATGCAGCCAACCTATTCAGACTGATTAAAGAGGAAATAGAAAATTTTAACACATCTACAGGCGAAGAGATCAAGTCTGATTTTTTTTGGGGGGGGAACCAGTTGATTAAATTTTATTGATTAAATCATTGAGATAATCTACAAATCATGGATCAGAATATTCCCCAAATCATTTAACAATGAAACAATAGTTTACCTAATAAAAAAAAGTCAATTCTGAGAATTCTTACTGTTGTTAGGGGCCATCTAGTCAGCTGCAACCCTGGGAGCAGGGCACTCTCTGCCCAGCGGAAGGAAGCCCTGCCTGGCACTGCCCCGTCCCACAATTGTCCCTGTGCGGGAGCCTATTGCTGCAGCAGCTGTGTCTGTCTGTCCATCCCCAAGAGGGCATTCAGCCGCTCTTGCACTTTACCCAACATAATGTCCTTCTCCAGAGACTGTGTCTTCTGAAAATATGTCCAAAATATGTGAGAGGGATCCTGCCATCCTTGACTCTAAAGCACTCTCTGGCTCTCTTCTCCCAACATAGATCTGCTTGTTATTTCATTTTATTTTTCAACCGTTTTCTTAGCATATAACCCACATATCATGCAATTCCATAGTTCAATCACATCAAGAAGAATTGTACACTCATCGCCACAATCAGTTCCAGAACATTTCCTTTGTTCTTGTACTTTTCCCTATCCCCCTCTGCCCTACCCCCAAGGAACCATTAATCCAATTACTGTCTCCCTAAATGTACCTATCCTGATTTTATATACAGAAAAACAATTTTAAAAACTAACAATAACAAAGTAAAACATAAAGACCTTAATCAAAATGTAAGTGTACAACATTAACAATTAGAGGGTTGAGCCCCGGTGGCGTAGTGGTTGTGCGCAGGACTGCAACCCACTGGGATGGAGGTTGAGATCCAGCAGCAAGACTGGGCCTCCTACTCCCACCACCAGAGGGCAGTGATGCCCCAAAAACCAAAAAATAAACTTTTGTAAATGCTCGAGAAGGGAGGAATATCCCTAATCCATCCTAGGAACCAAACAAACTCTGATTCCCAAATCAGACAAAGACAGCACGAGACAAACGATAGACCAGTATCTCTTATGGCTGGCTGTAAATAAAAACCCTCCACCAAGTATTCATGAACGGAATCACACAACATACACCAAAGTCAGACTCCATGACCTAGTGGGATTGATTTTAGAAATATAGGGAATATTGTTAGACGCTTAATCAATATACCATTCTGAAAAAGAATCCCCTGCTCATCTCTATGGCTGCAGAAAAAGTTTGTTTTTGTTTTTGTTTTTTTTTGGGGGGGCATCACTGCCCTTTGGTGGTGGGAGTAGGAGGCCCAGCCTTTGCTCCGTGGAGCTGGAATCGAACCTCCATCCCAGTGGGCCGCAGTCCTGCGCACATCCACTACGCCAGCGGGGCTCAGCCCGAGAAAAAGTTTTTAATAAAAACCAACATCCTTTTTGAATGAAATTCTGAAAAATATCAGGATGTAAGAGAAATACCTCTTGTAGGAAAACTTAACTGCCAACATCAAACACTGAAATGTTTCCCCTTAAAATTGAGAACAAGACAAGGTGTCTCCTCTCACTGCTTCTACCCATTATTTTCTTAGCTCAAGAAGACAAGAAACCAAAATAAAAGCCATCCCCAGATTGAAAAATAAAGTCCTATGTATGCATAGATGATATGATCCTACATACAGAAAACTCTGATGACCTCGAGAAGGATGGGAACTCCAGAACATTTCACTGCTCCCCTGCGGAATGTGTACATAGACCAAGAGGCAGTCGCTCAAACAGAACAAGGGATGCGGCCTGGTTTGGAATCAGGAAAGGTGTGTACCAGCTTGCAGCCTCTCCCATACTCATTCGATGCGAGTGCTGAGCAGGGAATCTGAGAAACTGGACTATGGGAAGGAGGACTGAGCGTCGGGGTTGGAAGAAGGCTTATTAACAGCCTGCACTGTGCAGATGGCACACCTTGCCGGCTGAAAGCTAGGAGGACGTGAAGTCCTTGCGGTGAAGGTCAGGGAGAGCAGCCTTCCGGGTGACTTACAACTCCCTGTAAAGAGAGAAAAAGAAACCCTGACACAAGTGGACCACAAAAACAGAAAAGATGGACGTCACAGATCTCATATTGCTTGGACGTGCAGAAATCCAGTGGCACATTGCCGGGGGACTCCGGTACTTCCAAGTGTTGAAGAGCAGGGGCGCCCCTCGGAGGACCCCGCTGCCCTGACCCAAACTGGGGTGTTTTCAGTCACCTCGCGTGCATGCGAACGTCGAACATCGAGACAGAAATCCTAAGGAGAATCTATTTGAATGATGGTCCTGACGAAGACGGTGGAGAGTGCCCAGCTGCCGGGAGAACAAACACCCCTGTCTTGGAAGCCCAGCCAGGATGCCCCGTGGAAGTCAGGATGGACAGACCTCATCTCTCCCGGACTTGGGGCATGCTCTCAGGGGAGACCAGGCCCTCAGGAGGCATCGTGTTGGGTCAAAGGGAGGGGCAGCGAAAGCGAGACAGGCCCTGGATGCGCGAGCGGGGTGGACACAGTGGTGCAGCCATGAGACCGAGCACCACAGCAGCGGGGAAGACGGCGCGGGGCGGCCCGGGTTTGTCCTGCTGTCCCAAACAAACCGTTAGGTGGCACCTAAGGACGACGTAGAAAATGAGAAGCGTCCACAAGAAAACGTCTGGAGCTGCTAGGGGAAGTGAGAAAGGTTTGAAGGAGCAAGGTCAACGAGAAACCATCACAGAGGCCACTTCTGACCTCCTCCGGAATCCACGTCCACACCAGCCCAAGGCCAGCTGTCACAGGGCAGGGGCCAGACCTGCCTCCACCGCCCACCCTCCTCCTACCCTAGGATGGCACCAGCTGCCTCTCCATTTTCCTCTGGGCTGGATCATTCGTTGCAATGGCCACGCAGAACTCACATGTAATACTCATAGGCATTTATTAGGGAGATGCCAGGATCGTCAAACATTTAGGGGTCCGGTCATTGGTCTACAGCGGTTACCAAGGTACTGTCCTCAGGCAGTAGCCAAGTCTCTCTCTGGTCCGCCGCCTGCTCCTCCGCCTGGGTCAGGAGGCCTCTCAGCCTCATGGTCTCCCGGCCGCATCTCAGCTCATGGCCTCCTTGCCTTGACCTCTGGCTTGGGTGTGGCGCGGCCTCTGTTGCTGCCACGGCTGCAGGCAGGGATCTCAGCATTCTCCTGGTCGCGCCTCTTGCTTGCCGGCCTAGGAATTCTGTTTCTGCTCCTGAGATTGCTCTCAGATCGCCTGGAGAATGGCAACTAAAACCGGCCCCTGCGTGTTTCACATGCCCTGTCTTCACAGTCATTTGGTGGGAGTTACAGACACACGGACAGAAGAGCCACCTTAAGGCCTTTCATTTCACGACACCAACAAACAAAAATTAATTGGGTTTCTATACGCCAGCAATGAGAATTCTGAAAGAGAAGTGAGGAGAACAATCGCACGTATAAAAAGCACATAAGATAGCAAACTATCCAGTAGGAAATCTGATCATGAACAGGAAGTACTTATACAATAAAAACTATAGAACTGAAAAAAACCCAAAACTATACAACTGTTGAAAGCGATCAAAGAAATCTTAAAGGAAAAGATGTTGCATATTCATGGACTGGGAAACTTTTTTTATAAAATCACTTTAAGGCTGAGTCCCTGTGGCGTAACGGTTGTGTGTGGGACTTCGGCCCATAGGGTTGGCGGTTCAAATCCAGCAGCAGCTCTCCAGGAGCAAGGCTGGGCCTCCTACTCCCACCAGAGGATAGTGATGCCCAAACATACACAAAAAAAACCAGATGACTGGGATGGAAGTTCGATTCCAGCTCCATGGAGCAAAGGCTGGGCCTCCTACTCCCACCACCTGAGGGCAGTGATGCGCCCCCCCAAAAAAAAAAAACAGATGAATAAAAAAATCATTTTGGGCTGAGCCCTGGTGGTGTAGTGGTTGTGTGTGGGACTGCGGCCCAATGGGTTGGAGGTTCAATTCCAGCAGCAAGGTTGGGCCTCCTACTCCTACCACCAGAGGGGAGTGATGCCCCCAAAATAAGAAAAAATCATTTTATTAGCCTCAAAAAAATGATTTTTCTAAAGAAAGGGAGGGGGAAAGGAGCTTATACCAAGGGCTCAAGTAAAAAATGGAAATTTTTTGGAAATGAAGATGGCGACATGTGTACAAATATGCTTGATACAAATGATGTATTGAATATTGTAAGAGCCCCCAGTAAAATTATTAGGAAAAATCATTTTATTGGGGGCTCATACAATTCTTATTACAACCCATACATCCATCTAGTGTGTCAAACACGTTTCTACATTTGTTGCCATCATCATTTTCAGTATGGAAAACTTGATATGCTGAGATATCAGGACTATCCAAAGTGATCAATAGTTTCAGCATGACCCTAATAAAAGTCTCAACAGCTTTCCTTACAGCAATGGGAAGACCAATCACCAACTTGATATGAAAGGACAAGAGGGCCCAAACAGCTGACCCGGTGCTGAAAGAGAAGGACAAAGCAGGACTGAGACTACTGATCTTAGAACGTGCTGCACACAAAGTGTGGTGAAGAAGTTAGATGGTGCCTGGCTTCCAGGAGGAATAGTGTCTGGGGTCTGGTCTTTGACCAAGCAGCCATCTAAGTGAGAGGTCAACTCAATCCACACGAAAGAAGCCCCCAGACCTGTGTGCACATAATCAAATCTGAAGCAGGGCATGGTAACAAAGCTTAAATTGTGAGCACCTGGCTGGTAGACGGCTCTGGGTGACAGTGCCAGCCCCAAATCCATCTGCAGGGTCCGTGATGGATGAAGCCTCTGGTGAGACCCTCCGGGCCATTTCGGAGGGAGGTGAAGAGCCTCGTCATCAGAGAGCACGGCAAGGTGGACTATGGCAAGTGTGATTAGGTTGAAGTGTAAGACCCTACCTTTTGATCTCCCTTTTGACCCACTGGAAAGCTGTTTCAGTTAAAGTGAAAGTGAATGGAAAATACAGTAATACCTCAGTCATCGAATTCAGTTCACTCCAAATTCATGTTTGAACACTGAAAAGTCCAGGAACTGAACAAATATTTCCCATCAGAAATAATGGAAAACCAAGTAATTGGTCTGAGGCCCTCAAATTACACTTATAAATTCATTTTTCTAGGACTTTAGCACAAAGTTAAAAACCCTACTTGTGGGCTGAGCCCCGGTGGCGTAGTGGTTGTGCGTGGGACTGCGGCCCACTGGGATGGAGGTTCAATTCCAGCAGTGGGGCTGGGCCTCCTACTCCCACCACCGGAGAGCAGTGATGCCCCCCCCCCCAAAAAAAAAGTAATTTTTTTAGTATATGTGCCACCGAAGCAAGCACACAGTAAATAAATTTTTTTTAATTTTAAAAATATATATTTTGCTGAGCCCTGGTGGCATAGCGGTTGTGTGGAGGACTGCAGCCCAAAGGGTTGATGGTTCAAATCCAGCAGCAGCTCTCCAGGAGCAAGGCTGGGCTTCGTACTCCCACCAGGGCAATGATCACACAAACACACACACACACACACACACACAAATATATATATTCCGTACAGGTACTTGCCCTTGAATTTTGGAGGCTCCCTGGGGGGAAGAAATAGAGGATGAGAAATATGTCTTGAATGAGTGTCCTCCGTCATGATTGCTGACACTATGCTTTCTGGGGTCTTTTCTCTTGCTCTTTCTCGGCTTTTCTCACTAAAAGCGTGTCTGAGGACACCTGCTTCTGCATTCTCTTCCAAACGTTCCTGAAGGAGAGGCAGCATTTTCCTTGGCCAGGCTCACACTGTCTTTCATGATGCTGGGTCTAGAGAGGGGCCACTTCCCTCCTCCTTTTAGCATTCCTTTCTTTGCTTAGTCGAGTCTCCCTTCCCACCTCAGCTGCGGGTGCTCCCGTGAGGAGCGCTCTGCACTGTGCTCCTGTAACCAGCTCCTCCACACCCTCTTCATCAACCTCTAGCCTCCGCGCCAGGTCCAGGCCGAGGACACCGTATCCAGGCTCCTCCCCAGAGCCCAAAGAGCCTGCAAAGTCCCTTTCTGGCACTGCGTTTGCCAGGCAGAGTCCACGGTCCAGGAAGAGCCTTCCCCGCAGGCTGGGTTGGTAAGGGAAAGGCAGTGGGGGATGTGAAAATGACTCTTCCAGAATTCTGGAAGGGCCCGAAGCTATTTCAAAGCACCGCGGGGACAGTTTTTTGAAATCAGCCGTGACGGGCTGGTGCTTGGGCTGGATGAGAGAAGTTATACTGGGGCACGAACTTAACCGTGAACAAGGGTCTTTCGCCATCCTCGAAAGTGGGCAGGCGCACTGTGGCTTCAGAGGGCTGCTTGTGCAGGCACGTTCTGCCCTGCGAGTATTGTTCTGCACGAGGCCCTAACACTTCATGTCCCCACTCGGGAAAAATCTCCTGGCCACCCACGCTTTGTTTTTGGCCTCCTCCCTCACCCTGTTTTTCATGATGGCTTGTTGTTTACAAACCCCTGTAAACTGTCAGGCAGCCTCGGTACGGGACAGCTCTTATTGCTCATTCTCCCCGTCGCCTGCCTTGTCTCTCGGCAGTTCTGACAGGACGTGGGCTAAGCGCAGCCGCCAGGTGCTCACCAGAAACGTGGCCGTCCGCGGCTCCACAGGAGTCCGCTCCCAGGAAGAGTCAAACCAAACCACAGTGACTGACTCACAGTGACCTGGTGGTTTCTAACTGCGGGCCTTGAGGTTAGCGCCCCAGCACATGACCCCGAGGCGGCCAGGACTCCTCACCCACAGACTCCAGCCTGGGGAGACCTCTGACAGTCCAGTCCACCCTCCGGGGTGGCCACGAGGCCCCCCACCCTGGAAGACACACCACCGCGCACTTCTTGCTCTCCACTGCTGAATTCCTCCGACCGTCCCATCACCACTGCAACCCTAACCAAAGTCCACCCGACCACAGCCTGGCTGCTAGCGCAGCCATCCCCAGCGGATGGAGCAAATGGAGCACCATTTGCTGGGCTTCTCCGGTCTCGCTGACTTCCTCCCGAGTATCTTCCTCCCTCCTCTAAGCATTGCTCCTCTCAGGCCCTCTACTTTATTCCCAAGTGACACCCTCCTGGCCTTTGGCTACAGCTGTTCTGAGCCAGGACTTCCCCCATGGACAGTTCTGGAAACAAGCCCTGGTGGTGCAGTGATTAAGCACTTGACTGCCAGCCACAGGCTTGGGGGTTGGAATGCACCAGGTGCTGGGGCGGGGGGGTGGGGAGAGAAATTGTGACTGTGTTTTTGTCAAGATCTTCACAATTCTCTGCCCTGCGGGGGTCCCTGGGCGGCAGAACTGACTCAGTAGCGGTGGGTTTGTTTTCAGTTTTCTTTCTTTTTTTCTCTCTAGCTTTAATTCAGAGCTTTTGAAAGCATCCGGTGCCACATATCTCACATCGGAACCTCTTCATAGGCAGGTCCCCAAGTTATCTATCTCTACATCCAACAAAGAGATGCATCATGGCCCTGCCCAGAAAATTCCATCGCCAGCAGCCCTCTTCTCCAGGAACCTCACCGCCCTCCCAGACGCCCAGGCCGGAAAGC